>NDXB01009135.1:26325-205292 GCA_002631895.1 Agapornis roseicollis
TTTTTTTTTTTTTTATAAGTACTACATTGAAGTAAATCTTGGTCTTTTCAGTTGCTATACTGTGACGAGAGTTATCTTTGCTATATTGAAAATGAGTGTCCTGGGTTCAGCAGCAGGTGAATAAGTAGGCTGAAGTTAAACCTGTTAGTCAGATGCTGGGATGAGTTCCTCTTAGGAACCATCCATTCCTGAAGTGCTGGGTTTCTGTAGAATGGTTGCAGTATTGGGAAGAGGCTGCTGTGGGTGTCACATGTTCTTCTCCCAGTCCCAATCATTGATGTCCTTGTCCCTCAGTGATGATGTTTCCCTCCTTATTTTCCCTGACTGGTTTTTCTATGTTTTTTCTGTCGGATGTGGTAATAGTGATCTTTCTTCCTCTCTCTTTCCAGATCATCACTACTTCGCTGATACATGATGCCTTTTAGTTTCTGTTCACACTGTAACCTAGTTTAATCTTACTGAAAAATATCTTTATGTTGCTGTGCTACCACCTTTCTAAGTGGGATGAAGACATCTGTACAACTTGATGACTACCAGGTCATTTGATAGTCTGCTGTTAAGTCAAGTAATAAGCTCTTGTGTATGGTAAGCTTGTTTAGACAAACAGAGCTCCTGTCAACACTGAAGAGTAGAGAAGTTTTTAATTTCATGCTGTTTCTGAATTTAAATAAATGACTCTGCTGAGGAGAGGTTTTAAGGACAGCAACATCACTGATGTTTCCATTAGAGCTCTGTAATGGTCATCATGAATTTTGGCATCTTCAAAGTTGGAGTCAATCATGCAGCACTACTCTAATTTGAAGTGATGAAGGATCCTTAAGTGTTGGTTGAGATGAGAGTTGGCACCTTAATGATGCTCTGTTATCAAGAGTAAATATCTTTGACCTTTTAAAGGAGGACTCCTGAATTGAGATTTTGAACTCCTGCAGTTGCATCTTTCACTGGCTGCCTTGAAAGCCTCGGTGTAATATGCCAGGTTGGGATATTTCCAGGAACACATAGAAATAGCTGTCCAATTACATCTCTCTCAGTTTTCCTTGACAGATCAGAACCTTGAAGGGCATGTTAAGGCCCATTGGGTCTGAATCATGTCCACAGTGGCAGGCAGACTCACATGGGTTTCTGCCCTGAAGGTTTGTAGGGCAGCTTTTGGCTGCCCCACTTGTTTTGTTGAAACAACGTTGCTTGGGTTCAGCATCATGGCATGAGTGCAGGTTTGGCTCATCAGAAGAAACCTGATTTGGGAGTAGCCCTGCTGCTTTTTCTCAGTTGTAACTCTGTAGTCTCTTAGGATATTTATATATGTTGCTGCTTGGCAAGTGCCTTAATCTAGAAATATTTCTACTTAGCCTTTGAATATTTTATCTGTTGTGCTAGACTATAAATTTTCATTCAAACTGTAATCACTGTTCCAACCCTTTTGCCTTGTATAATTACTGTCTTGATTAGGTGATTAGCAAGGTTGTTTTGCTTTTTGGAGAAAGTGTTTATTTTTTGTGAGAGAGCACTTGTTTCCTCTGTTCTATGTGGCTTTTATTGTTTATCCCTCCCTCTGTTAATATTCCCCAGTTCGGACTGCAATAATTTCAAAGCTTGGAGGTAAGTGGTGAGGTCTCGGAGAGTGTTCCCCAGAAAGTGGAGAGCATTCTTACTCCTCTTGTGTGAGTAGAGGTGAGTAACTTTATTCTCTTGTCCTGGAGAGAGAAAGGAATTTTGTTTGGCTTGTTAATAGATCGTTTTCTATATTGAGTGTATATAATCCATACTTGGAGAAATGTCTTTAGTTTTTATTTTTGTAATCTGAAGTCATCTTGGTCCTCCAGGCACAAATAAAAAGGATGGAAAAAGCTTATGCATCCCTTGAGCTTTATCCAGTCCTCTTGGCAAGTTTTTTTTGCTCAGATGACTTTGATGAACCATTCTTTGAAGATGTTAGCTGATTCTTTAGTCTATTGACTTTGCTTATGACTGACACTGGAGACCTGCTATCCTTTGGAAGCTTGTAATTTTCTGCACGGAAAGGGTGGGGATGTGAAACAATACTGTGAAGATCTTGTTTTCTACAGAGTTATTAGTGAAAAGTCAAAGGTTCTGCAGAAGAATTGTGTCAGTGAGCCTTTACACATTTAAATAAATGAGTGTGCAGAATTTACTAGAATAGCACTGGGGAACTGTTTTTTCACTTGCACATTCATTGGTGCATGTTTAGAGAACATTTCTGTTTCATCACTTAAAGTGCTTTCTTTACACTTACTGACTTTGTGAATACTGCACTTTGTCATGGCTTTTAAGTTCTAATACAGTTCTGCATGCAATAAGTATTTTTAGCCCAGCTTCACAATTTTTTAAATCTTGGCGTAAAATCATCTAACAAAAAATCCATAGGGAAGAGTTGAGAGCAAAAAAATTTTGGTTATTTAAATACTGTATCTATAAAAAGATCTGTTATCTTATGAATAATGCACTGTGCTGACAGGAGTGTTAGAGGCTTATCGTGGTTCTGGGAGTGATGTGGATTGTGCAAGTACTAGTAGACAGTATTGCCTGGGCACTTCTCCACAGCTGTTGCGGCAACAGCAGATGTGAAAAAAATCCAAAATGCTGTGGCGTTGCTGAATGTGCAGTGGCTAATTTAGCGTAATGCTTTCCAGAATAGAGCCCATAACACTAATACACAATGAGGAATGTCTATTTCTATTAATAATGTGGCAGAATACCAAAGAAACCAAAATGTTTCAATTGTGTCAACAGACTGTCTACAAACTTAGTCCTTATTTAGGTAAGATAAAAAAAAAAGTGTGGTAGAGGTTGCCACCATACTGTGAAGCTTTGATTACATTGAGTAACTGTTATAATAAATTGTGATGTAGAAATCTGAAGAACAAACAGTAGTATACTGTGTGTTACTACTCTGTTAAAAGTCTGTTATGACACTTAGCTGTGTAGCAAATTGGGACCTTAATGTATTTGGAGGATGCTGCCCTCTGAGAAAATGGACAGACTGTAAAAATGCCTTCAGTGTGTCAGTTACTATTCTTTTGCTTTCAGAGTCCGTTGTTAAGAAACTGCTTGGCATAATAGAGTAAAAATGCATAAAGTTCCAGCTTTAAATACTGCATCCAAGACTTCACATCCATGTTAGCAGGTGCTTGCATTGCCTCTAAGCTACCATTGGCTCCTAAACTGATGTGCCAAGTGACAAATACAGGAGAGTCTAGTAGTGGGTACAATTTCCAGTTGTGGTATCAGTTGCATTTTCTGTAACACATCTTGTTATTTCATCATCTCAGTGCTTTGAAACAAGCATATGCTGGAAAAACACTCCTTGGGATAAATCTAGGTGTGATAAGAAGAGAGCCTTTTCCTGTACAGGGGAAGAAAAAGAAAGACAAAACAGAGCAAAGCCAACTAATTAGCTGGGATCTTGGATAGCTGAATTGTTTTGGAGCAAATTTGCTGGACTTTGAAGATGCAGGTCAGTTGAGGTACCAAGACTGCCTGAAATGGAGATCTACACCTGCTGCAATCTGAGAGGAAAAAGAGTTGTTTTTCATGGGAGTGCCCTAAAAATTGTGGGGTTTAGCAAATTTGATTTTTGATGTCATATTATTTTTCCTTAATATTTTGGACTATATCAAACTACCCAGAACAGCTGAGGCTATAAAGAAGCATTTAAAAGAAAAAGTGAGGAATTTAAAGAGTTGGAACATGAAATTGGGAAGAGGCAAGTAACCTGAGCATTGCTTACAAAAAAAGCTTGAGGCAAACCAAAGTGTATCAGTGAATTTTTAACTGTATTAGACAGTGGTTAGCCAAACAGAAAACTGCTTTCTTGCCATACCCTTTCCTATGGTGTCAGTAAGTTGTCAATCTGTGGTCTTGTTTCCTGCCCCTGAAACTATTCCAGTGTTGTGGAGGGAGTGTTTTAGCTGCTGAGACAGGCTTTGTGCATTATATTCTTGGTTCTGCATGGCTTGAGGATACCTAGCAAGAAGTCTTTGGTTACTGAAATTGTGCTGCTGGAAGTCTGCCTACTCTCTGTTTTGGCTGCTTCTCCTGAATGGCAGAGTAGAAAAATGGTTGATTTTCATGTGTAGTTAATAAAGAAGAAAGAAGTTGTCAGTAAAATATATGCCTCACTGTACTGGTCTAGCAGTTTGCTTGTCTTGCCCATCAACACACCAGCAGCAAGATGCCTTTCCAGGCATTCTAGCAGAGAATGATGTCCTACGTACTTTTTTTTTTGTACGTGCTGTGAAGAGAGCAGTGCAAACACTGCTGCACTTGAGCTTTGGGAGGGGTCGTGTAAGGGGCTTTATGGAAATGCAAATGCAAGGGTTTCAATTTTTGCACCTGACAGCATGCAAGACTAGTGTGTCTTAATGGTTGAGGTACTGATTTTGTGTGTTAGAGCTGTCAAATACTTATGCTGGCTAATATTTAGCTCTTGAAAGCATCCTGCAGTAATTATCTGTCCCCTGAGCATGTGGAATAGCAAGCATAGAAGAGCAGCAGCTGTAACTTCATAGGTAACTGGCTCATGAATTCTTCAGAGGCATGTTGTCTCTCTTCCCCTGAAAAAAAGTTTTTGCTTCTCTTCCTACAGCCAAAATTTATAATTCCCTGTGGATTTATTAGTGAGCAAAGATTTCTTTTAGGCAAAGATACGTAAAATTATGCACAGAAAAAACCCAATTTGCAATCAGTTCTGCTAATAGTGGAATTGATGTGTTCTGCTTTCCAGCATGTACACTATCTTTTTTTTTTCCTCCCACATAATGACTTATATAGTAAGTTCTTTTTCATCTCATTAATTATAAATGCTGATAGTAATGATGGTATGGTCAAGTTAAGATTTACTGGGACTCAGTTCTGCAAAGTAGGTATGGCTATTTGCTAGGAAAGCTGTTTTTATAATGTATCTGTAGTAGGTTGGAAATTTACCTTAGTGACCTGGGTTTGAATCTCTGTTCACAGAACTGCAGAGACATTTTGCATTATTTATTGAAGAAAATGCGTAATCAGGCCCATTTTTCTATTTCTGTCTTAAAGCAACAACACTGTCACAGTAAGGGTAACCTTTCAGGGCTTCAAATGCAAAATGAAATGCTAGTACTGTTTCCAGATCTGTTTATTCAGAGTTTTATTACATGCAGTTTATTTCTCTAAACCCCAGGGTTCACAAGTCAGAGATATTTCTGTCCCTAAAAACATTACTTTCCTACTTCAGTGGCTGCACTGAAAATGATTAGTGTGATAACACTTCAGGTAAGCTGCTCCTGTCAATCCCATAAGTAAAGGGGTCTACAAGTCAGATGTCAAGTATCACAAATGACATCCTCAGTTGATATGTCCTGTAAGAGAATTGTATTTAAAATAAATAACTGTGCATGTGTTTTGGAAGCTATATTGGAATTGGCTATAGTTTTAAACTGTAAGCTCTTAAGGACTTTTTATTCTGTACTGCCCAGAATACAATGGATCTGATAACCTGTCTTGATTGCTATGAGAGGAGACATAAAGACTTCTTCTTAGAGAGAAGACAAAACTGATGGGTTATTGCTTTCTTTATGTTTTGCTATATCCTACTAGTCTGGAGTGCTATTTGATACTGGCACTTACCATATAGAACTGAAAAAAACCCAGACCCAAACCCCACAAGTCCTTGAAAGGCTGTCTCTGGAGAATTATCTTCATACTTAGAAGGAGGTGGCTACCTGAGACAAATAGCTTCTTGCAGAGGGAGCAGGTGACTGTAATAGGAAATATAATAAAGTATGTTAAAAGAAAAATCATTATTTGGCTGGGCAGACAGCATAGAAATTGGCTTCTAGTATCTTTGACCCTATAGGAATTTGTCTTGGACCGTGGCTGGCTTTTCCAAGCAGTATACTTGGAAGAGTGATGGGTGAATCATTCAAGAAGTAGGGAATGCCTTTTGATGGGAACTTCTTAATGGTACTAGGTAGTTTTCAGCTTGGCTTTCAGTTTTCAGCTGAGCCACTGGGAGCTGAAGAATATCACGTGGAAAGGACTTGGATGACTTTATAAGCTTTAATGAAAGAAAACTAAAATTGCAGTTTTGCTGACACTGCCTCATGATATGAGACCATTAGAGTGATCAAACAGCCTAAGCAAGCAAGCTGGAGAAAGAGTCTTCGTTCAGATAATCACAGATCTTGTCTAGGAGCAAGCTGCAGTATGTAATGTTTTGCACTTTACTGTCTGTAATGTATTCACGTTGCTGTGTGTGTGAAGGTATGTTATGTTCCATGGCTTGTGTGAAGAAGAGAATATAGCAAGAGGAAATAACTTCTACTCTGACCAATGCTGTTTCCTGTCCTGAACACAACAGGATGCATGCACATAGCCAACTGCTGCTCTCCTGGATATCATAGGTATTACTAAAATAGGGAAACAAATTCACAAACGGTTATTTTAACCTACTAGTATCATCTTAGGTTGAGCCAGAAAGCATAAAATGTTTGTAGCTCTTGAAAATGCAGTAAGACACACTTCAAATTAGTGAGTGCGATAATTTATTGCCCAAAATGCGTTTCAACCATCCTTTCAATGATTCTTTTTTTTTTCTTTGTACCTAACTAGTGGAAATAAGTCAGTGGTTAGATTCTTGCTCACAGATTTGACTGCACGGTTAGGCATACCCCCACCCCAGTAATATCCAAGTAAAGGTGAGCAATCTCAGGTCCCTTGGATTTAGGACACAGTCATGCAATTATGTTTTCCATGTATTTTAATAGGTGTTGAGGAGACTTATGTTTTCCAGGCTTGAAGTGCACCTCCACTAAAGTCAAGACCATCTTCTCAAGCCTTCCAGAGGCCATCTGGCACTGAAACAGTCATCCTCGTAGTCTGACAGCTTCATAAAAAGTGATGCTTCCCCTTATAAGAGAGGAAAGAAATGGGATGGTGTGTTTGGGACTTGACTGAGCTGCTGATGGCCTGGGTATGACTGCCCAGCTTGTGGGAACTGTAGTAATGAGGAACAAGTAGGTGACATAATCACTCTGTTACACAGGCTCGCTTGAGTATTTTCTTTGTGCCACTACAAGAGCTGAAAACTGTTGCTTTACCGTTTCACCTAAAAGCTGACATTCCTGTATCAGCTGAAAAAAAATTGCATTAACATCTGAATCTTTTTAGGAGTGAAGTTGTTGATTACATTGTAGCCAGCATAATTGAATCATATCGTATGTTGTGAAGTTTCCCTACATAAATGTATGAAAAGACAGTTTTATTTTCTTGAAGTTGTCCCTTGAGTATCAGCAGATGGGGGAATTAAGTTGAGATGGTTTTGATGAAGACTGTTAGTCAAGTATGCTACTAAAAATTGCTATTAAAAACCCACACCAAAGTAATTTGAGGTAGCTTGGTCTAGAAATACCTCAAAAGCTGTTGTTTCAGCCCTTGTGTTGTGTGAGTCTATCCCAAAGTATATAGCATTGATGTGAAGAGTAATAGGTCCCAGGGTGCTCAGAGAGGTTGCCAGTGCAGCAGTGGGAAATCACAGCATCATAGAATAGTTAGGGTTGGAAAGGACCTTAAGATCATCAAGTTCCAACCAACCTGCCATAAGCAGGGACACCTCACACTAAACCATGTCACCCAATGCTTCATCCAACCTGGCCTTGAAATGGGTTGGTACAGTCTGCAGTGACACTAACACAGCTTGCACAGAGCAGGTGCTTAACATGCTGTCAGAGCATATCTAACGCACACACAAAATAAGTGACTTCCGAGTTATTTGGAACATGTGAACTGGAGTGCCTCTTCCTAGAATTTTAATGGCAGTAGGGTTTGGAAAACTCCAAATGTATGCAAGAGAAAAGCTGCTGAACATTTCATTCTTCTCAGAGCTGGTCCTTCAGATTTGGCTGAGATGAGAGACTACAGCTATGAAGCAGATATATTTTTTGGGTTTGGTTGGGATTTTTTTTGTTTGGTTTTCTTTGTTTTGTTTCATTTGGTTTTTTTTTCCCCAAGTATATTACCATATTTCAGATGTCTATCTGTTAAGCCATCTTTAAGTGAACCCAGAATTTCATATCTCATGTGGGATTATTACTTTCTTAATGCAAGTCTCCAGTACTAAACTAGTCCTTTCTATAGGGGGGCAGAAATACCTAGAAGGTGAATTTGTGAGGCATGTTTTCATTTATGTCTGTCTAACTGCTGATAGCATCTGTCATTAATTCATATGAAATACCTCTGGTTTAACTTGCATGCATGTTGGGAAGTCAAATTAAAGAGCTTTGTGCAAAAGGCACTTAGATATACGTAGGCTCTCTGTAATGATGCATATGAAAACCATTGTTCAATCAAGCTTTATAGCAGTGTTGTTCAAGTTAACTTAGCTTGCAGTTTAGTTAACAAGACAGTTTAATTGCCTAAAATACTCATGTGGAGCTGTATTTGGACAGATTTCTCTTGTAAATATCTCCAAAGAAATTCATGCTTTTGTTTTTCCCCTTTTAGCTGTATTGCACAATGCTATATACTCTTTTTCACAGCTATTGATTGAAATATTTTGGCATATTTGATACTCCATTTAAAGCCATAGTAAAAGATGCCAGAAATAATGCTTAAAAAAGCAGCTTGTTCCTTGGTTGTTGGTTGGTTTCTTGTTTGGCTTTTTTCTGAGCTGCCTACCCAAGAAAATTTTATGTCAGAGCTGTAGCTGACTTGGATTTGATTGAAAGAATAGTGGCAGCTCCAGGGGATAGTTAGTCATTATCTAAGGAGTTATGAAAAGGCTAGCAGTTTATAATCCTCGGAGATATCCCATAGTCAACTTGTTCCTATCATCCTGATTACCTGACCTTCGACCAAATGGCACTTTGGGGATTATTTTGAAGATAGAAAAATTTTTTACTGTTTTTAGTGACTGTCTTGTGAATTTTGTTGGTATGAAGCTAAAAAGTGATGCTGTGGTTTAGAGGGCTGCATTTCCACAGGAAGATGATAAAAATGGTAGTGTGTGGCAGGGTAGTCCTGGTCTCCATCTTCCTCTGTACCCTGCCTTAGAAGGCTGTTGGGAAATCACAATCTCCTAAAGAGGTCTATAGGATGAGCAGATGGCATTTAAATATACTTGGGTGAATGAAAACCTGAAAATGGCTCTTAGAATTCTGGAAATAAATACCCGCATTCTCCCTACCCCTTCCCATGAAGATGTTCATCTTGTGTATTAGATGCTTTCCAGGAGAAGACAAAATGCCCTTCTGTTATTGAAATGACTCAAACTTTTATTACTCACCTTTATTACTTTTGTTATTACCTGAAACCTAGGCTGGTTTCACTGGAGATTAGCCCTGGCTGACTCACGTGATAGTAGGACTTTCTATATTTAGCAGTAGGATCATAATGATATCTAGGGCCTCAAACATCATGGGAATGAATTGGTGAGAATCCGCTGGCACTTTCACTTTACAGCCTTCATTATCAAAGTAGGTGCCTGTTGCTGTGGAAGGCATCACTTTCGGTGGTAAACATGTATACCTCATTTTCTTATGAAGGGGGGAAGCTTTACTATTAGAAGTGATGTTTTCATGCATCTACCTGATGCTAAGGAACTGAGGTTAGTTAAGCCTCACAACAGGGAGTGAGATAAATTCAGGGACTGCTTCTTGTCTGAAATACAGATGCCCTGATGGGATAATAAAATGGTGTGAGTTTCTGGTACAGCAAAGCTAGGAAGTTGTGTGATGTAAAAATAGTCATAGGAGATGGGAACAAAGAGATTTCTTTGTCTGCTCATCAGAGTCTGAAGTTGAGCAAAAAAGAACTTGCAAAAACCTTCAATATTGGCCATCTTTTGGTTTGTTGCTTTTGGTTTTGTTTGGTTTGGGTTTTGGTTTGGCGGTTTCTTTGTTTATTTTTAAGTCCTTGTTGTGATTTAAATCTTTGTCTACTGGCACTATCAGTTCAGCTTCTCTACTCTGCAAGGGAAAATGCTTTTCTTCTAATGCTGGTTGAGTACACTGATCTCACCTCAGTCCACCTGTGGAGAAGGAGCTGCATAGTCCTGAAATACACTACCTAGTGCATGAGCTTTCCTGCTCAGGTAGGGTAGGTGTTATGGGGTTTCTACATTTTTCTCCATTATACTTCTGTTTGCATGTAATTCCTGAAAATCTGTAACTGTAGGATTAAAACAAGTTCAAAATGGCATCAACTTTGGAAACAATTATAGCAAGAATGGTGTGGACCTGAAGTAATTAGTGTAGTTTTTCCTCTCCCTGAGATTGGATGGAAAATCCAGTGTTTTCTGCCAGGTGGACTGTGGAAACACCTCTGAGAGTTGGAGAGAAGTGTTTGAGTCAGTGCTGTAATAAGCAGCATTGTGCTGCATGTTCTGTGGCTGTGTGTTTGCGAAGCAAAAGGGTAGTGGTGGCTGAGGTTGTTAGTACTGGCATACGTTTTCTAAATGAATATCAAAATTGGTAGTTGAAGAGAGAGGTGATTCTTTAAATGTTTGTGTCATAAACCATCTTGAAGAAATGTGGAAGAAAATATTTTATTAGATGTCACAAGAGATTGTAACTTGTATTTCCCTTTTTTGCCCACCTAACTGACATGTCCTGATGATTGGAAGTCTCTGATTTCTTGTTATACCATCCTTTGACAGGGAAGAGAGAGGCTACATTTTCATACGTAGGTCCTATAGGACTGAATGTTTTAAGAGCTGCTTCAGTAAAACTTTTGCATTGCTGGTTGCTATGAGCTTGTGAATATGAGTTTATTTTTGTCTGCACTTACAAGCCCTGCCACCTCCATAAACTAAAAATGTGGCTTGCTGCTATCAAAATGGAAGTGAAATTGTGAACGCAGATCTATATGGGCTCTCTACATGTTTTAAAGCTTGGCAGTGGTGGTGTCCTCATTTAAGGATGGTGAAAACAGGTTGTAAGCAAGGCCACAGTGCTAGGGAGTTTTAATGTGTAGTGTCGATTAGAGATGTTTGCTGCCTGTCATGCAACCTTTAGATTAAGACGTGAGTTTTCCTGTCTGTTTGCATGGTATTGATAGCCTTGTGACACAGGAAGTGTTTTGTTGCAAAGATGCTCCTCCAGCTATGTAATATCCTGTGAGCTGTTCTCTTTAGTGAAATCATATAGCAGAGCCTTGGAGAAAGAGTGGGTGCAGAGTGTGCTTACTTTTTCTCAGATATATACAGTTACTTAGTATCAACAGACATTGTCTCACTGTGGAGCTAATGCTTTTTCTTAAAGTTGCTTATACTGTGAATGTGAGTTTTCCACTCTTCGTTGTGGTACCACAGCTGACTAAAGAGATGCGTTGTTTCTTGTGAAGGACAATTAGAAGTATTCTAGGTTGGGGTGTTTTTTGGTGGGTGTTTGTTGGTTTGGTTTGGTTTGGTTTTTTTTTTTCCTGCCTTCCAAGTTATTTTTTGCATGTGTGGTACCCAAAATGTGGTTGACATTTATCCATTTATCAGTGTCCTACTGTCATTCTCTCTGGTGGTTCCTGAAATTAAGTGTAGAACAGGATATTAGATAAACACACAGAGCGGAATATGCCTATATCTAATAAACAGCTGAGGTTAAGTTGTAAAATTTAGTTTTGTGTTTTGTCTGCAGCTTATGAAGTTCTTCTGAGCTTGAGAAGTGGAACCAAGCCATTGGTATGAAGAACATTCACCTGATTCAAAAAATGTACAAAAGCAGGTGGTGTGCAGGGGTGGCAAATCTTGATGTCTCTGTTTGCATTTGCTGAAAATATTAATTTAGTTAGTAAACATAAGCCCTTACCTATTGTGTTTAGCATCTTCACTTATTTGAAATGGATACTAGCTCAAATATAATTAAAAGTAATAATATAGAATGATTTAATTGTGGAGTACAGTATGTTACTACACAGGAAACCAGCTGTTGATACAACCCAGTGGACTCTCATTGCTGTGTGCTGCCTGGAGCACACTGTCTCGGGCACAGTTCTTTCCTTGGCCAGGGGCTTCTGGCGTAGGTCTTAGACACTCTTGTGGCTGCTGAAACAGCAGGAAAAATAACCTGTTGGAGAAATGGGCTTCTGAGGGGAGCATGAATGCGCAAGGGAAGGTAAAATCTTAAGAAGCGTTCTGTTTAGTGTAAAAACTGTGCTGTGTAAGTTTATTTTCTAGTTAAGATCTCCATTGGTGTCTCAGAATTGAAGACTGCCCACCAGTCCCAATGTCTGAATGTAGTTAAAAACACTCTTAGTTCTCAAGCTTGATTAAGTTTTTTTGAAGGAAAAGTCATCCAATGGAACAGAAAAAAACCTGTCATGTTTGTTCTTTCATGTAGTCGCCATAATTAGTTCTGCTGCTTAGTGTAATGTGGTTAGAAGTTATCACATTGATAGGCGGGTGCACTAGACTAAAAAAAGGAATTGATTCTTAGTTTCAGCAAATACTGCAGTATAGTAAGAATATTTCATTCTGCAGCAGTATCTACAGTATCAGCATTTAGTTTCAGTAGAAGAGCAAAGTGATTTCTGCAGGAATAGCTCATAGTGTTAATGCAGCTCTGGATCATGCTTGCACTTAGGTAAATATTCATGGAGAAATCTTAATTTTTATTTAGTAAAATAGGTGAATGAAAAGATCTTGGAGGGTTAATATTTTTAGACTAATTTTGCTAAGTCCACTTTTGCTATATTAATATACAAACTGAAGAATTTCTGCATCCTTTTGGTTGGGTAATTTGTTTCATTCAAATCACTTGACTGCTTTTTCAACACTATCTCCTGTAAATGCTGATTTTCTGGTATTCTGTGGATTTTCTTGCTTTGCTCTTACAGCAGCGTAACTACTTCTGGGAGCAAATGTTCAAACAGAAAATTGATGAGGTAGGAGTGTAGAAACACATTAATGTATCTGCTGGTATTGCATGCTGTAGTACGCTAAGAACTGGGGGAGTTGATGATGAAAATATTCTGATCTATTTTTGTACATCCCTGCCTCCCTGCAGTTACTTATAGCCATAAGTGCAATGCAGAGATAAGGCTCTGATTTCAAAGCATTGGGGACCCCCAACACGCACGCAGAGCAGCATGTTAAAAATGAGACCGGAATTGCCTTGCACTTCTGATGCTTAATGTGGGAGTTCCCTGAAGCAAAGGTAATTCCCCAAAGCAGCAGTTGCCAGCAGCGCTGAGAGGAAGGAAAGGGGAAAGATGCAGATTTAGTTTAACTTAATTTCAAACTCACCTTTTATTGTGCCTGATTGAAATCTGTTCAGCAAAGGCATCTTGTTGGCAGGGGAGCTGGGATTCCTTGTAGCAAATCACTCTTCCCCCACCTTGCCACTTAGTATGCAGGGAGAGCTGCATCATACAGCAAGGGTATCTCCTGTCTTCCACCTCCATATTATGCTCAGCAAAGCAAGCTGCAGTGGACACAAGCTGCCTCTGCTGCTGGTACTCTATGAATAAACTGCAAGCTCCTGCAGCATGGTTGTTGCCTGTATCGGCTGAAAGCAGTAACTTTATTTCCCATGTCTGGTTTTCTGGGGTGCCCTTTGTCTCTAAAGCAAGCCCCCTTTTCAATAATATAAAAAGGAATTACATTTTCCTTCCAGAGCTTGCCATTGAAAATGTTGCTGCTGGAGTAGCAAAATTTGTATTGGAAAGCCTGCTGCTAGCAAGTAGCTTTCTTTTCCCTTTTAAAAGAGGGAAATACATAAGCAATAAGGAGACTGTAACAGATGGTCTCAGTGTGTTTGGTTTGATCAGTGCCTTTAGAAACAATGTGACTTGATTGTTCTTGTCCCAGAGTGTTAATTATCCTGGGGGTCTCTGGTGCAGGGAGAGAAGGAAGGCATTTAATCATGAAGACTTGCTTCCCGTGCAGTGCACATTAAATGGAAATCCCTTTGTTTGTATTCATTGCGCCATTAAGTATTATTCATTTTGAGATGCAAACCTTGCTGTGTGACTTGGCTGGTTAAAGTAATTATAGTGTAGGGATTTCCCAGAACAGCCATTTTTTTATGTCATCTTGCTTTTTGAAGTGAATCAAATATTTTGACCTGTAGGCAATGCAAGAGGAATAAAAAGGTGGCTTAATTAGATTATTGCCCACCTGCATATTAACATCACTGGCTCAGCTGTTGTCCTGTGCATTACTGATAACATAGAGGAGATTAGATAATATTGCAGTAGCTGCTTGTTTAGATAGACTTTAGTTCTCTTCTCTGCAGACAAAAATATGATTGTATATGATTTTTAGGCTACTTGAAATAAGTCTGAGTGTCAAAAAGAGATTGTAGGATTGAACCAGTATCACTTATGCAGACAGCAATTTACAGCATCCACACTTGTTACTCTAGCAATGTCAGAATTAGCATGAGACTATTTTCAAACTAACCTTGTTGTAAAGAATATATGGATATTTTGGTTCATTTGCTCTGCATGGAGATTTTTGTGCTGCGTGTATCAGCTCAGGTCTTGGTAACTCTGCCAAGACCTACTGCATTCAGACTGAGGTCTTGATGGTTCCCGTGTAAACCATCAGTGCTTGTGTGGTTTTGGACTGGCTTTGGTGAAAGCATTGGGGTACAAAAAAGGAAAAACAGAGATTATTTTTAACTAGTTGAGAGTGAGTTCAGTGAGAACACTGTAAGTTATGTCTACTGTCAGCCCCTTAAATAAAACTAAGTTGGTTTGGTTTGGTTTTTTAATTAAAAAAAATGCTCAACTTGTATAGGGAAGTTTCTAGTTATGTTTTCAGATAGACTGTGTATTAAAAGCTTATGATGGAAATGTAAAGGGGATGTGTATAGGGACTTGGAGTGTGAATTTAACTGCTGCACACTTGAGGATATTAGATTCCTTGAAATTTGCTATGTATTTCTGTGTATTATGGCTAAATGTCCTTGAATGTAAGATGCAAATTAATCTGTAAAATCCCTGCTAGTTAGAATGCTTCTGTGTGCATCTTTTTCCAAGCCCTTTGTGCTTTTTCCTCGAACACGAAGCTGTATGCAGGTTGCTCTGTATGTAAAGTTGGAACTAGTTCCCTGAGCTGTGAGATATCAGACAAGATGTGTTTGGTCCCCTGAGCATCTTACCAGAACCCGGAAGTGCAAACTGCAGAGGAATGATGCCCTAGGACAGGAGAGAGTTCATTCCCTTTTTCAAGGAAGAGGGGAACTCCCACTGCTGTGGTCAGGCAGTGCTACAGCCAGCAAAGGGACAGTCCTGGGTCAGAAAAGAATCCTTCTGGAGGTCCTGGAGGTGGGCTTTCCATGTGTCAGCTATGTGGGGTTCTGCTGAGCACAGGAACAGCTGTTGGTGTTGAAGGACATAAGTTGAGCATACTGAAGATCCTTGCCCCATATGTGGTAGAGAAGATTGGCCCGTGTGTTTTCAAAGCTGTGAAATGTGGTGGTAAAAGTAAACCAGTCCTGCAGCTGCACAGCAAGCATGCTGACTGAGGAAGTCTGGTATTTGTTTTCTGTGAGTTATTGGCAAGAGTGAGACGCCCATCACAGGTTTGAACTTCAGTTCTCTGCAGCTAGAAATCTAATAATGTTCCTGTTAAGGACTTTGAGCCTTTTTTTCCAAACAAGGCACTATTTTCCTAAACAAAGCCTGGCAAAAAATGATTAAAAAAATCTGTGGTGTTTACAGCTGCTGGAATGGGATCAGGAAAGCAGGGAGGAAGGTGTTTCTGCTCTTTTGCCTTTAGGACTGCAGCTTTATCTAATTTTACTTTCGTCCATGCTGGGTATGAAAGGTATTATACTTCAGTCTATGCTGACTGAACTGATACTTCCTCCAGCAGATGCTGAGATCAGTTTTGGTACTGAAGATGGGTAAATGGCCATCAGGGGCATTGGTTGGATGAGTTATTGTATGGGCTATATATGAGCTGCACTTAACATTTTCCTTACCAGAAGAAATGTTGTCTTTAGCAGGTGCCTTTTGAAAGGAATGGATACTCTCTTTTTTTTTTAATAAAAAAAGACCTTTTCCTTACGTCTCCTAGTTAAGTAGCTGTGTGAGGTTTGTTTTATGCATGTACATGCTCCACTTGCCAGGAGGAAGTAGAGATCATGGGCAAAACCTGTCAGATGTACCAAATAGCAAGTAAAAGAAGGCCTGCTCTTGGCCTGAGGATACCAAAGCCAGTCTGTTGTCTTACTGTGGTGGACAGTGTGATAATTGCTGGACTTTGTTGTTTTTGAAGGCTTGCTTCATGGAGAACAGAGCTCTTTTCAACATTTAATGAAATATTCAAGGCTTTAATTTTTCCTAGCTTTATTCAACTGAAACTATCAAAGCTTCAGCTGTCACTTTTGGTGATGCTTATGTGTTTTTTCACTGGAAAACAAGGATGGACACAAACGAAAGTAAACTTCTTAGAAGTTTAAGTTTCTGCTGATGCTAGCCTTAAGTTTCGTTCAGAAAATGTCAGCCCCAGATTTGAGCAGGGATGATAGGGTACTTCTCATCTTCCCTTTGCAAATGCCACAAGCAGGGAAAACCATGGTCATGAGGTTAGGCAGCAAGTTGTATTGATTCTCTCACTCAGCTGACTAACTGTCCTTGCAGGAAAAAAAGATACTTGAGCTCGAGAGAAAAGAGGACATGCCAGCACCGTCATGGGCAGCGGTTGGGAAGGCAGCCCCTTTCAGTGGCAGCACAGTCTGGGGCCTCCTTAATTAAGGTACTGGAACAGATTGTACTCCAATAGTTACAAAGCTTCATCTGAGTAGTAAATTAAGATATATTTTTATAGCAACAACACTGAGGATTCACATAATCTGTTTTGTTAGCATCGTCTGGAGCAGTGAAACTTCCTCCCTAAAGCTTCCTTGAAGGTAAGATGCTGTGCAGACAGGTGTGAGATGGATGGTACATGCTGACAGTCTGTGGGGAATGTATCAGCAAGCAGGCAGTGGTTACTTGAGAGGGATGCAGGGGGTATGTCAATGCCAAAGCTTAGTCTTGTTTAAAATGCATCCTTGAGAGGGAGGTGTGAAGTGTTGTTTCCCTGGAGTTCCTATTGGCGGCAATGTTAGGCAGATCAACAGTGTAAAAGTCAAATGGTGCCAACGGATGGATGTAATAATGAAGTTACCAAGTGAGGAGCGTTTCCCAAAGGTAGAGCTTGGTGGTGTTGCACAGTCGAAGGTTTTGAACTTTTGATGAAAGATGCATAAAACCTTGCCATACAAGACCAGCTTTGCTGGTGTAACTGCCAGGAAATATACACAAGAAATGCCTCTCTGCAGCAGTACATGTGCAATGCTTTGAGCCTTGTGGAGAGACTGAGGGGACCTTGTACTTCTGATTTTCATGTAGTGTAGCAGTTAAATTAATTTCCCAGGATTGCAAGACACCTTGAAAAAAATACAACAAAACCCCAAGGAATTGTGTCTTGTCATAGACAGGATGACATGAATTTGTCTTCAAGCAAATACCTGAATTACCATGCTACAGGGTTTCTGCTGTTAGAGCTGCCTATGCTGTAAATGGGGTTTTCATTGGGCTGGGCAGGAACATGTCCTTGTTATTCTGGTGTAAGGACAGGCCCTGAGTTTTTGTGAGCAGGGATGCTGCCATTTATTAAGTTGGCCCATTCAGAAACTTCTGTATCTCTAAGACCGTTCTATGTTGACATGGGGAAGAAATGAGATTCATTTTTCATTAGCCTCTAGAATCACTGTTAGATAATATTTAAAACCTTAAAACCTTTAGTCTTGCTTGTTCAAAAACTTGTGTTTCTCATTTTTTTTTTCCTCATCTTATTTACTGAGATTACGATACCCACTGACCACTGTAACTACAGTAATGCTTTTGAAGTGGTGTCTCTTGACAGCACCCAAAACTATTTTAATGGATTTGTCAGTTCAGTGCCAAGTTGGGAAGAAACCGGGTTGATTGAGTAGCCTTAACCGTGGGTCAGTTTTGCCTGGGTGAGCAGGGCTGCTGAGCTGGCAGCACATCAGCACAGGCTCATTGGGCTTCCCTTGATGCTGCTAGCATAAGCAGAAGGTCTAAGCATTTTGGACACGATCTTCCCAGGGCACTGTTTAGGGTGGGGGAAGCCTCTGCTTTGTATGTGCACTGCTTGTCCTTGTGGAAATAAAACCAGTGATGGTATGAATGGTATGAATGAAACCTGATCAGTGAGTCATTTCCCAGAGAGAGACCTTGCTCGGAACTGTGACATAGAAATAAAGTGTCCTCCTTCTGGGCTTCTCCCACTTGCATTCCTTTGTGTGCTGGCAGCAGGGGAGTCGAAACCTTTCGTTTTAGTTATCAGTCTCACTGGCAGAAAAGGCAATCACAGAGCCCTAAGCATTACTGGGATTCCCTGCTCTTTATTTATTTATAGGTCTCAAGCGCTGTTGAAAGCAAACAAAAGGAGAAAGTACTGGGCTTAAGGAGTGACATGCAGCCTGCTCTGAGCAGGCTTGAATGGGGTGATTTGCTTTGAGATCATGCTTAATGCTGATGAAGTTAGCATAATAAAAACGTCTTCTAAATCATTCTTTTGGCATAATCACTGGTAGATTGTGCACAGATTTTGCAGACAGATTGAATTTAAAGTGTGGGGTAGATGGGATAATATGTCTACTGAAAGATGTTAGCTTATTTATAAAAATCTGCAAGGGTAACAAATGGGAAGAGCTGCTTTCTGTGGAATTAAATGGGCAATGGCTGTTTTTTCTCACTTGAAAAAGATTTCCTCTACCAAAGTGAGTAAAGAAGCATCTTTCTTTTTCTCTAGTCTTAGGCAGTTACAGCTCAAGGTTTTTGGTTACAAGGCGGGTAAAGCGAAATACAAGGTACTGATTGTCAAAATCAGAAGTCAGGTCTTAGGTTTTGAATATTTTGTGATAAGGATGCTTGAATATCCATTTTTGTGCGTGTTAACTTTATCAGACTTATTCCATGGGGGGAAATGAGAATAGTCTTAAGTATGCCAAAGTGTTTTTTAATTACTATATTCTTGTAAACCTTGAAATACCAGTGTTTTCAAGGGAAGCTGTTTTATTAAATAGAGGCCAAGAGAAGGGATTGTATCTCCTCATTAAAATCCCTTCCCAGTCTGTAGAAGTCAGAATTGCATGTGTTAATTATGTTTTCTGTACTTGCAGCAGGAAACATAGATATTCCATAATTTTTTTTTTTCCCCAGGTGTATGTGCTCTTCGTTTTTCTTGCAAGAAAGAGTTCCTGATTCTTTAGGGGTTTTTTGGTGGGTTTGGGGTCCCCCCCCCTTCCTTTTATTTTACTTAATGAGAAACAGGTTAAACTTCATGTAAAAATCAGGGGGCATGTTGGACTAGAATTTTAGATATTTAGGCATCGAAAGGTAAACGGTTCACTTGCATTCATTTTTGCTCCTTCTCAGTTTCAGTGGAAGACATCAGACCTCCCATATATTGTTCTGGAAGTTTCAAAAGTACCTGGTTGTGGGGTTTCTATTCTGCATATACTAAATTTTTATGTCTATTATTGCAGTTAGCAGTAGCTTCATGTTTCTTAACCTGAATGCTATGAATAATGTTTAGAGTATTGATCTATGGATTACCCATGAGTTAGCTACATTTGACTTGGATATTTATATTTCAATTTCTGTTTTAATAGGAATATGAATAAAAATGTCTTATTTAGTAATTCTTTTTTGTTTAAATCCAAAAGTATATTAACTATGTAGTTATTTACATAGGGTGTATTTTCTGAGATAATAAGCATAGTATTAAACTGGGAGCAGTGATTTTTTTAGTTGAATAGATGCACCTGAGTGAAGGTAGACCTCATGTAACTGGATATTGGTGGCATTTCAGGAAACTAAAGTAGAAATAGTGCATATATTTAGGGTTGATTATTTTAAATGAGTTTTCCTGGTTTTGGTGACGTGACTTACTGAAGCTAGAGACTCTTGAATTTGTTTGGCTTTGAAGTTGTATATCCCAAAACTAATTTTTGTTGCAGCATTGCTAAACCAACCACAAATAATAGGTAAGCAGGTTTTGCCAGGCTTGATTGAATCCAGTAACATGTACTTTTTCCTTAATTAAAAGGGTATATAACCAACCTTTCTACTCCTGAGTGTTTAATCTGTAAGAACGGCAGCTGAAACATTGAGCTAAGCATCAGTTGCTGCTCCCAAACTCCTGCACTGAAGCTGCACCCCTTTGCCCTTTCATGCTTAAACTTGTTTTTCTTTTTATCATGGTCCTGCCTTTGAAGGTTACTGAGTTAATGTAGAATGGAGTTTTTCACATTTTGCGGATATATCTTTGCTGCTTCTCAGTATTGGGGGCTGGAGCAAAAAGAAAGAAGTTGTAACTTGAAACTTCTTTTTTGCTAGAACAAAGATTAACTTTAGTGAACATATTTCTTTCCCCTTGCCAAATGCTGGCTGAGAGTTACTGTGAAGCTCTTCAGAGGCATAGGTCTTTCAGGGAAAGTACCTAAGTCTTGGAGTGCTATAATTACATCCTGGGCAGTGCACAGAGGCACTGTCAGGGATCACCTGCTGATCCAGGCTAGGTTCTGTCTTTGCACAAGTTCTGCTCTTTTGTGGGCACTGAGAAATACCTCCCTTATAGTTCAGATGCAATTAAGAATGTTTTTACAGAATTTCAAGTTGCTCAGCTGACTATGTGCCCAATCATTTTCTGAAACAAATTGCATGGAAATAATGTGAATCATAACTGGTTTAAGTGATTTACGTTGGCATTATCAGGTGGCAGTTCTGTTGTGGTACCCATTATGCTCCCTGTAACAGCCGGATAGTGCAGTTATGAGGTTAGATGAGGTGGGAAAATGCAGGTTAAATGATCTGATACCTGCTCTCTGGGCTCTAATTTTATTCCCAAAGCAGTTCCTGACATCACACCTTCATAAACAGAATTATTAACTTTAGGTTTTCAAGAGATGTATTAAGCTAAATGTAAGAAATTAACTTACTGAAAGTGGCATACAAATCTTAACTAGGTTTTTGTAAGGCTGTATTGGTGAACACAGGAAGGTGAAATGACACTGCAGTTGAAGGCTAGGCAAAAGGGTGGTCACTGCTGGGGGGGTTTTATGGCCTCAGCAAAGAGCAGTTTCATGGGGGGAGTAGAGAATTCCCATAAATTCTCAGGATGTGTCCCTTTTAGACCTGGTGATGGCAAGAGAAGCCATAAGCACACAGCACTGAAATGCATCCTGATGTCAGCCTTATTTTCAGCAGTGCCAACATGTAGTGCACTGCACAGAGGGGCAGCAAACACCTGCTAAAGTTGTAGCTACAATAAAAACAGAGCTTTTGCTTTGGGGTTAAGTGCTTTTGCTTTTCCTTATGTCAATAGCTTCACCGCAGCTGTTGGAAGCATGATCTGCAGCCTGCCAGTATGTGTCAGGAATGCTCATCCCTTACCTTGTGCATGCTTGCAGACTGCTGCCTTTGAAAGGGCACACATTCTTGTACAGGTCTTTGCTCAATACATCCTGTTAGCTTTAGCCTTTCTGTAATGCAAGTACAGGCTTATAGCCGAATGCTTTCCCTCACCCAAGCGTCCTTGGGTGAAATGCAGGCTAGCAGATGAAATCCAAATGTTTAACAGAAAAATTGCTCTAAAATATTTATTCGGTAATAAGGTTGAACAGCTTTCACTCTCCAATTTAATCAACTATTTTATACCCACTTCAGGCTGCAGGTAATAGGCTGAACTGAATATTTTGTACCTTGCCTCTTTTGCATTATTCATAGCCTATTGTCTCTGCTCTCATCTTGCAAGATAAATGACCTCTGTTTTCAATAGTTAAGTTTGATTTATTCTTTCTTCAGCCTGTGTAATATTTGAACAATTCCCAGACAGATTTGGAAGATAACTTCTCGAAGACATGAAGTGTAGGATTGCATTGATCTAGCATCCACGGATGCATCAAAATGACAGCATCCATTTGAGGGGAAAGCGGACCAAGAAGAACTTTCAGAAGTGTAACTTGTCACTTCCACAAACCAATTTTCTTTTCTTTTTTTTTTTCCTGCAATATTAGAAAACTAGTTCCTTTTAATCTTATCCTGATGACTCATATTCTTTAATACTATAGGGCTGTGTAATACTGGAAATTACATACTATCCTTTTTGGCAATAGAACTGTTTTAAGTAGTTTGTCCTTGCAGTTTATCTTGCTTAGCACAGCAATTGCTTGCCTTCTATGCAATGCATATGCCCTATGCAACAGCCTGAGGAGCTGTATCCCAAGGAGTGCCATGTATAGAGGTTAAACCTACAGCATGTAGAACAGAATGCATAAATATCGGAGGGTTTATGTAAGTAGTGGTGTCCTGGCACTCAGTGTGTACAGTGGATAGTAGCATTGATAAGGGTGAATGAGGAGATTGGGGGTTAAAACAAGAGCTGATAGCACTAAGAATTTATCCTGAGTATAAAATGGAAGTTTATTTTTCAGGGAGCAAGACAGAAATAAAAATGGTGATTTGAAGCTGGATAGCGCATTTTGACCTGTGTACTTCCTGCTTTGAGCTGGACAATCTGTTTGTGCTTGGTGTCTGACAAATCCTTTTCAAAGAAGATTAAAGTTTATTGACTGAAGGAAGGATACTTTTTACCTGAATTGCCTCTTTGGGGCCTTTCCTACATGAAATGTTTTATTTGAAAGAACTTAATGAGTAGTTTAAGTGCTGTGCAAACAGAGGGCTGTAGAGAGTAGGGCTTGAGAAATGACACAGCTAGTTTACACTCATTAGTCAGCTAAAATGGGAAAAAAATTGCTTTCAGTTCAGAGATCACACTTGGGCGGCTCCTTATGCAGGAGGGTAGAGTGTGTGTGCATTCACATGTGTGCCTCTGTTGAACTCTGCAGTGTTTATTCTATTATTTCTCAGTTTTTGGCAAGTCCTTGAAAATAGTTCTGTGATGAATTGAATTGTTGATGTATATCGCAAAGCAGTGATTTCATGGGTAAACTTGCTTAGAAAGTACCTTCTCACCAAATGGCAAATTTAGCCAACATTGAAACACTTCAGGTTTTTTCTTGTTTCTGTGCCAAAATATTTTAACTGCATTAAATATCCTTGGATATCTTTGTATGAGCCAGTGATAACTTTCTACGTCCATGAGCCAAGAAGCTAATGAAGGGTGCACAGTTCAGTAAAATATCTGTCTCAGCCTTGCAGCTGTAAGGAAGCAGTTGTGGAAGTTTCCCTGGGTTGCAATAAAGAGCAATGAGCAATTGAATGACAGGAGGCAAGGACACCTGAAGAGGGTGAATGTTATGAAAGCTTGTTTCACCACCACACTGTGCCCAGTACTGGGGTTTGTCCATTTGCTGTGGGATGTCCTGGGATGATAATAGCACAGTCCAGTTCAACTAACTGGAAACGGACAGTGGAAGTAGGTATTGGTTCCCTTCCTCAGGTAAATGTGACCTGCATTTATGAAATGTTCAAATACTGTATGGCTGTTATCTGGGAAGAGGAGAAGCTTAACATTTAATAAAGCTACTGGTGAGGCTGTCAGAAGGACACATCTCCTGGTGACCTGTTAAAAACACCTGAAATGAGGTATGTGAAGGGTCACATAACTATTTGCAGTGCCATATAGAAGCAGGTTTCACGTTTGTACCTGACATTCAGTAACTGATAACATTTTGGTTTTAATCCTTGCCTTATAGTTCATACTACTGAGTATGGTTTAGTGGATCTGTTTCCTTGTGCTTGCTGCGCCACCATGAATTTGCTCCTGGAGAACTGCAGCGGAGCCACTATTTCTGATGTAACAGAATGAAAAGTTCCGTTTTATTCTGCCAACAGCTTTGAAACAAACATGCAAGCAAACTCCCCCAAACCCAAATGAAGTGTCTGAGCCTTTTGCTTGCATATATAAACACCCCATTTCCTCTTTTATTGTCTTTCTGTTCCAGGAATGCAGAGTTTGTTTTCCCTGTGCAATGTGATTTGAGCTCTTATGCTGTTCTGTAAACTGGTGACTGGCAGAGGCATGTTCCATTCACATTTTAAGCCAAAACTGGTGGTCTTTGACAAAACTACATACATTTTCACTTTGATGCAAACCCTGTAACTGTTGACCAGTCATGCCATTATACATAGAAAACTTTAGCTTTTTTTATTTCTTCCTGTTTGTCAGGAGTGCATGAAGTGCTTATGTTAGTAGGGTATGTATAGTATATGGTGTCATAAGCTGTGTTTTGAGGAGGCTGAGATCAGAACTCTGGTGGGGGAAACTGGTAAACAGGGCAAGGGCAGCCTCTCTTGTACATGGTAAGTGCTAGATGACTGGTGACAGCTGATGAAACAGCTGCAAATGTAACGTATGAGGTTGCCTAATATGCGACATAGCCCAACCGTGTATCACTTCTTGTATTTTAGGTTTGCTCTGAAAACATATTAATAATAAATCCAGATGACTGTGCTTTATTAGCCAAGTTCAAGACATGATGGCTGTCTGCCTTTCAAAGATGATTAGGTTGTTGGGTTTAAGGGTTCAGTCAGGGTTTTGTGATGTAGTGCTCCATAAAGATCTTTGCTTTAAGCTAGCTTTGGCTACAGGGAGCTTGTGGAAACGTTGCAGGTTGACAACAGAGCTGGTGCTTGTAGTAACTGACTTTCTTCTACTGTGAAGTATCTGACAGACACATATGGGTCTTTGAAGATGCTTGTCACTGTTTTATTTTGCACAGAAGTGGTTTACTGATCTGGAAGTCTAGTTACCCTCCACTTTATGTCGATTACTAGTGTGCCTTTATCCAGAACCACAGTATAACTAGAGCTTCAGATACCTTCTTGTGTGCCAGATGTGGATGGCTCTGGATTATAATGAAGCCCTTGCTGCTTGATTAAAAAAATGAAAAAAGAATTCCCATCTGAAATGCTGAAATACATATTAACAGGCTGAATAAAATCGCCTTGCATCAGTTGCTCACTACGTGCAGTAAATTGAATGGTGCCCCTCTTACGAGAGGTGGAGGGAAATGAGTAGAGATGCACTCTTTCAGAGAAATAGATGTATAGTAAATGGTTATCTCACTCATCTTTATGTTGTTTGGTTTTGATGTATTAATGTTTTTAATGCTTTGAGGTTACCTAAAGCTCCAAAGTTTTCTTTTGTAGCTTAAAAAGAAGTATCTCTGGTCTTCCAGCTTGTAGAGGGTTCTACACATTTATTCACGTGTTAATGGTATGGACAATTTGTGAGCTGCTCTAATAGCACTGTCCTTGCTAGCTGATGAATTTGTTACTCATTTTGTTTTCCTTGGTAGACATTAAAGCTTCTACCAGATGATGGATGCAGAAATATGGTGGCAGAAACTTGAAACACTACCACTCTTGCAACTGTTATTTTAACTACCCAAATAACATGTGCTGTTGGCAACAATTCTAAAACAAGCCATCTGATTTTTGCGTGTTCTCTCCTGTTCATGCAGTCTGTTCCATGGCTGTAGCAGTCACTTCTAAGATGGTCACAGTGACATCTGCAGAGATGTTCCAACCCCCCACCCTGTGAAGGGGTAGGGACTGTACTTGGCTGGCATGCAGTGTTCAGTACAGTGCTGATAGTCTGTTGTATTTTAAGGTTAGGAAAGAAGACCTGGAATTTAATTTGGTTCCCCAGCTGTGCTATATTGGCTCCTTTTTCAGATGTGGAACATAAATTTTACTATTGCTGCAAAAAGGGGGGGGAAGGATTCTCAGGATTGGCTCGCAAGAGAACTTGGAGTGTGGTGGTTGGTTTGGGTTTTGTTTGTTTGTTTTTATTTTTTATTTCAGTGTGGTAGAATAGTATATTTTAATACATTAGTGATTTCTGTTATGTGAGATTCCCTTTAAACGCCATGGAACGTCTTTGGTCTCTGTATTAGACTCCTCTTGTTCCCAGGTGCAGCAGCACATTGGAGAGGAAAAGAAAAGGTGCCAGTCACCCAAATGGCTGCTGTGAAATGTACCTTCTGTGAAGAGCAAACACTGACACTAGTTTAAAGCTTCCATTATCTCAATCGTCACTACAGGCAAGCTCTTTGCTTTTTCTTATTGTCCCCAAGAACTAGACAAAGCCGCTTACAACAGAGAAGGCAGCTAACCTGTGACACTTGGCTGTTTGAGTGAACTGATGTTTCTAGCTCTTCACATGGCCCACTGTTATAAACAAACTTCATGTCACTCTGGCAGTTGGTAAAGACAGACAGATGGTCAGCTCTGCTGTATGGATGCTGTGCAGATGTGCATGTTCACGTGTATGTGTTTGTGTAGCTTCAGTTTCCACTGTCAGCCAAGATTGTCACAGATCCATCTTCCTTTGAAAGGGAGGTCTGCATTCTGCTCCTGCTGCATAGCATCAGACTCGGGTTGCAACCTAGCTTGTAAGAGTCAAACCAAATAACTAGGTTGAAACATTATGTAGGACAGAATAGGCATGAATTTTGAGGAAGCTTGTCTGAGCAAACAGGATCTGACTTAATGAAAATGCAGCTCAAATTCAGGTGCTTTAATCCTGGGCTGGTCTATAAAACGTATGCTGTTGTGATTATAAATCCACTGCTGCACAATGTTCAGAGAGAAGGAGTGGAGGGAATGAGTTGCTGAAGCAGCTCCTAAGCAGGTAGTTGGCAAAGCCAGTAGCTGTGGCTGTTGCTGCAGAAGGCCTTGGTGTCACAGACTTGCAAAATGGTTCCCCTGTGCAAATTTGTATTTTGGACAGAAGGTTTTCCTACAAGGGGAAAACCAGCTGTTTTGAACCAGGCTATTTATGATTCCTTAATGCTCTGACAGGCCATTTGGGCACAAAGACTTGTTAAATGATTTCTAACTGTTATTCTTTACTACTTAATTTGGGATTCTTGAAGGAATCACCAGATGGAATAGGTGGAAAAACACTTCCTTCATAGAACTTAGTCAGCTGTCATGTGGTTGAAATAAGCTTTTTGCTGCACACTGTACTGCCTAACTTTGTGTTGTATTTGGAAGCAGACATTCAAATAATGTGAGGCCCAGGAGCCTTTTTCAGGTAGCAGCGTATGACTGAATATGCTGTATTTTCTCTTGTGATAAACATTTAAAGCAGCATTTCAAAGTCAGAGCGTATGGGCTCTAATACCCTTTGCTCCTAGAACATGTCACAATAAGTCTCAGACCTCAGGCTTATAAAAATAAAGTAGAAAGGATCTTTGAACAGTCTTAAGTACAGAAAAGATATGCTCTTCTACTTTGCTGTTACAACTTATATATACAGTAGTGCTGCTGAAGTTGCCCAGTGGTGATTCCAACATCTAGCTGTTGTTCTGTCCTTCACAAGTGACCTTGGATGCAGGATGCCAAGCAGGTGGGATTAAAGTTATGATTTCTTGTCTTGCCTCTGTTGTTAATGGTAAAGGGTATATGGTTCCCCAAGCAGTGCTTTAACAGCTGTAGTTGTATGCCTATGCAATTTAAGGATCAGTGGTGGTTGTTTCTCTGGAGTCATGTCTCATTTCCTCCCCCTCTCCCCAAACTGAGTGTTGCTCTGTCAGACGGAAAAAGTGCCATATATTAGCTAATGATTTGCTTAATAGCACAGTTTAAGCACCAGTGCAATCAGTCTAGTGACAGAGTTAAAATTATCTCCTAATTACATTGAGAATTGAAGAAGTCCTGGCTCATGGGGGCAGGAGAGAAGCAGGGAAAGAGATTGCATTTAAATGCAATTCTAGGAAGATCTGGAACATAAGGAACTTCAAGTCACCCCACTAATGTGAGCTTGACACTTGTGTGAGTTACTTTTGGTCAGATCAGAATGAGTATTTTAAGCCTCTTGCTGGCCTGAAAATAGTGTAGGAAAGCTTATTGAAATCTCTTTTTGGTTATCCAGGCTTTCTTTCTGTTTATCTTTCAAACTTCCTTTTATACAAAGTCCATGAGTACTTGTTCGTGCCTAGAAATAAGCCACTACCTAAACAGGCAAGTGTCAGAGGTGTTTGATTCTTCTGTGCAGTTAGTTTAAATTGGGGGGTAGGGGTACATCTGTCCAGTCTTTTAATCTCCCAGTCCCCCCGAGGAAACAAGGTGGGACCTCTACAGAACTGCAGGAGCTTGTTTGTGATTTGATAGTGTTGAGATGGCTGTGAAAGAAATGACCACAGGGGCTGAGGCAGCTAATACCAACTTCCTGGTACACAGCAAGGGCGGGCCCATGATGCCACTGACGCTTGTAATGCAGATCAGTAAAGTAACAGCACCACAGTGTGAAGCTGAGGTAGCTTTGCATGCTTATGGTTCAGCCAGCAGGAATGAGGAGTCCTCTAATGTCTTGCTGTGATTTCTGGGAGGGATTGTGGGTTTAAAAACATAGGAGAGCTGCCTCTGTTTAGGGAAGTTATATACATTTGCGTAAGAGGAGTGATTTGTTCAGGGTGCCTTTCTAGAGAACTTGTTTCTTTGATGGAACCAGGTATTTAATCTTCCTTAGGCAAGATATTCTGTCTGGAAGATGCAGAATATCAAACCAGGAGCTTCAAATTTAGCTGAGTTAAGAATAATAAATGTGTGTGGGAGAACTCCCTCTCCCAGAAGTCATCCCTGCAATTGCAATGTGATTTCCTACAAACTTGTGAATGGGTTTTCCCATCAGCTGCCAAAAGCAGAAGGGTGGTGCTTATCCAGTGGTCTTGGAGATGTTATTTCTGAATTTTTCAGTGGTCTGGAGGATGGAGGCAAGCCTTTGGTAATCCAAAGAGTCATAGTGCCAAACTCATTTAATTTAGTACTCTAAATCTGTCATCCCATTCCACAATAGGCAAGGAGAACAGCAGTTGTTACTGATCAGATTTACTACTGTGTAGTGTTGGTCTGCCAAACTTGCTTTTGTAGTTAAATAATGTGTACATAACAAATTGCACCTTCCATGAGATACGGAACACGTCTCACTCGCAAAAGTTACCAGGGACCACAAACAGGCTACATTCCAGCCTATAAAACTCTTACTGTATCTCTTTATTATGAGTCTTCCTTTGTTTCTGATGTGGAAAAGTGATTTGTCATAAGAGAAGGGTATGCTAGTCACCCACCACCCGTGCATGGTTTCACAAATTGTATTAAAACTCTTGCAATGGTAACACGTTCTTAATTTTTTTTCCAAGATCACAGTTATGTTCTTAAATTACAGGAGCACAATGCCTTTTGCATTGACTTTTGCCTTTTTAATTAGCCTCAAAATACTTATGTACACTATGCCCACTATGAGAAAGGGCAAGGTAAATGGATTTTTGTTTGCTCTACAACCTCCTTACTGATAATAGCACAAGGTTACTCCAAATGCCACTGCGGAAGTCACACCTGTCTGGACAAACCATGTTGCCTTGTCACCTGTGTGGGATGGACTCTGGCTGAGTGGATTTGCTGTGTTTTCGTGTTCCTCAAAACGCACTGTTTGCAGTTGGTGCAGTGTCCTGCTCTACTATGAAGCATTGTAGCAAGGGGTTGTACCTGAGTTCCTTCTGTTTTGCTGCCCTACAACCATGCTAGCTACTGCTTTTCAAGCCTTTGTGCATGTTTTTTGTTTCTGTCTTGACTGTTTTCCTCAGAAATTAGTGATCTTTATTTAATGTGCATTTCATGGAATTATTATTGGTTTGTGTGTCTCTTGTGTGTCTAAAACAGTGGTCTACTCTCCACTGGTTTAATTTAATTTTATTTATAATATTTTTTTAGACTTCTGGAGCTCTCTTACGGAATTGCTTAGTATTCAGGCCAGCCACTCACAGTGCTTACAGCTACCTGGTTTAGTACTTTTTGTAATGCTTTCTCAATGGCTAATGTGTTTTCACTGCTGAGAAAGTGCTGAGAAAGCAGAAACTTTGCATGCTACCTGAATTGGTTAGAGAGTGCTATCAGGGCACTTAGCCTCATACCTGAACTCTTAACTAGTAATGCCTTGCTGCTTTCCATTTTGTTTTAGTAATGAGCTTTGTCTATACTAAACAAAAAAAACCCACCAAACCAAAACTCCAGAAGATCAGCCAAACAAAAACCAAACCAAAAGCCCCAAAGAAACAAACCCACAAAACTCCAAACCAAATAAACAAAAGACACCTGTGAAAAGAGGAACCTGCTTTCCAGGTCTCTAGAGAATATTTCTGGACATGTAATCTTTTAGCAGATACAGTTGGAAATCATCATGACTAGCAGCTGTGACAGCTAATTGTGGTTCACTTAGAAAAAATTGTTCTGATCCAGTTCACCTGTTACTGAAATAGTGTAAGCAGACAGGGATGGAAGAAACTGCTTATAACGGAGTCCTAACCCTGAATTACCTTTTTACTTTTGGGTCTTCTAAGTTTGTTGGTATCTATTTTGGAGATGGTTGCAAGCTGTGCCTTGGTGCAAGCACAAGACTGCAGAACTGTGATCCTAGCAGATTTCACAATCTTTAATAACACAGCAGAGTCCTACCAGTGTGTGAACTGTTGATGTGTGCTCTCTCCACTGTTTAGCTCACTCAATACAGCTAAATCTAAGATTACAGCAAGATGTGGATGGAAACTCCAAGGTGCTTTAAGATGACAGCATCTTAAAGTGGAAAGTAGCCTTAGGACTTCAGCTTCTCTCATTTCAGGAATGACTCAGACTGGTCCTGGTCAAGGTCTCAGATTATTTGGAGCTTTTTAGTCTGTTCTCGATTGTAATGTCTTAAGTCCTTACAATGCAAATAGCAGAACCAGTGAAAGTGTAACTTGTTTCCAGTGCTGTAGCTGTTCTGTAACAACTTGCTTGCATGGCCTAGGTGGTTGTAGGGTGAAGGGTTTTGGCTCTTTGCTTGCTTGCCTGACGTGAAGGCAGGGGATGAAGTTGTCCAAAGGAGGTATATGTATCTGGGAAACTGAGGGGGCTTTCACCCAACTTGCATTAGCATGCATGCATGTGAGGTGGTAGAGTTGTGTGGTAGTAGACGGGTTCTCTGTCAATTGTAAAACTTTACCTACAGAGGGGAAGAAACCTGGGGTTCAAGGTTGAAAGGACTTTAATAATTAACATTGTGTCAAAGGAAAAGTCTTGCACAGCCTTATTTACTGCAGTGAAATAGTATTAAAAAGGTTCTTGGAAAGCAAGTATGGAGAGTATCATTTTCTGAATGAGCTGAGCCAGCCTTCTTGCTTGGATCAAAAGCATGTTTTGAATGTTGCCTGTCCTTTTGTGTTTCTCTATGGAGGGTTTTTCGTTCTGTTTCATGTGTGTATTTAATTTTCCTGAGAAGAAGGATTCAATTTTCATTAACTAGCTGAGGCTGTCAATGAAAATACCAACTGTAAAGGTGTATCTGACAGATTATATAATTCAGAGCCAAATTACAAATTGTTGTCTTCTAGACCACTGAACACCTATCACAATATATTAAACCCAGTTTAGTTGATTTGGAAAAGCTTTAAGGAAGTGACCTAGCCAAATATCTTCTGTTACTTTCTGCTCCAAATCCCTGTCTCCCAGGATTATCTCTTTTCCCATGGCCGGTAATTCTTAAACTGTCTTAGAGAAATGGTAATTGTTCTACTGGTTTGTTTCCAAGACTTCTCAGTGTCTTAACATGAATTAAGCTGCAGTGTTCATATTGGAAAGAAGTGTGAACTGCCCTTAGCATGCATATCACTGAGTGGTTTATGGATTATGGTGGGCAAGTAGTACAAATTGGCTTTTCAGGGCTGGCTGCTGAAAACTGATTTGTGTTTTATTCTTTGCATGAAGCTATAACTGTTTCTGTGGTGAAAAAAAATCAGATGGTTAGAGGTATAAACACAGTACCTTATATTCTGGATTTTAAAACAAAAAATGTACTTTCACTGAAACAATCTGGAAATGTTCAATTAAAATCCTACTAAAACAATCCTTGTAATTTGCATGATTTAGAATTAGTAGAAAACAGTATTTTTAAACCAAAACCCAAGCTGGAACCAAATCTTAGGGAACTCCTTATGTAATACTCTCCTGTGATCTTGGTTTCTCACATATACTGGCAGTTAATAACATGGTAACTATTGAAAATGTGAGGAAAATTTTTGGTCTGATTTTCTTTTAGGTTCTTTAATGATTTAACTTAGACGCACTGGATTACTCATATAAACTGAAGGTGTGTTTGTGCATAGTGCATGTGTCCATCAGCCCAGTTTCAACTGGTTGCCCTAAGATGGAGGAGGGATGTTCAGGAAGTGACAGAATTCATTGGTGCTGATGATGGCCTGGCCATGAACTCTGTGGTGGCACCTGACAGGGAGAGGCAGCCCTTCATTAGGGTGTTCAGCCTCTTGTCCTGCTGTGCTCAGCCTGAAGGAGTGATGGCCATGACTGAGCTTGCTCTGAGAATGGCATTGGCTGTCAGATGAAATAATCTATTTCAAATGATTTAATGTTATTAGCTTTCCTCAAACCTCGTTTAGCTGTTAGTGACTCTGTTATGCTTTCATGCATTAAAGAATAATTATGTTGTTCAGTTTCATAGCACAGTAATTCTGTATAGGAGAAGCTGGAATTAATAGTTTTGAGCTAGTGAGTGCTATAGGAGATGCAGTTACAGTTATTTCCTTTATCAATGATCAATTAAGTAAAGCCCTTTTGATTGCTGGGTCTCTGCCTTATCTTCCCAGAGATGACTGATGATGAAGTGGGCAGTACAGGAACTGGAGGTCCAGGCAGACCTGCTGCTGCCAAGATTGAGAAACGGGGTTTTGGGTAACTGTCCCACAGATGATAAATGTTTGCCTCCTCTAGAGGAGCAGGACCAGATTGGTTCTTCCATGCATTTCCTAGGCAGGGTGGAACTGTAGCACAACAGCATTGAGGAACTTTAGAAATACTGCCAAGTTTGTGTTTCTGAAGCCATGCACAGAATGCTACAGGGCACCATATGGCTCTTCCTTGTACCGTACAGAAGGGGTCAACCTCAGTTTCCTGTCTCCTTTCACAAACAGCCCAGGTGAGATGAGCTGAGGAAAGCTGAACTGAGAAATCTTCAAAGCTGTTATTTAACATGCTATTTAAACATCAGGCTCAAAATAAGTATGTTTGTGTTCTTACTGTACTTCATTAGTATGTCAGTAAAGATCTGCCCCTGTAGAGTGCTGCCTTTCACTTGTGTTTGTCTGCTGAGTTGTCTTCTCTAGGCATTTAACCTACGGCACACAGTAGGTGAGCACTGCACCTTTTCTTCTCTCAGGGTGGGTGTGAGAGGCTGTCCACTGAAGTAGTCAGGTACAAGGCACATCATTAACTAGAGGACATTAAACATTAACGTTATAGGGATATTAAGTTTGTGTATAAGTTTCCGTGATCTGTGGTCTGACAGCACAATGAAACAATGCTTTTTAATGGCTTTAAAATACTGGAATTTTTTTCATTTTCTTTGGTGGCTGTCGTATGATGGTAACTTGCCAGGAAACATAAGAGATTTAGAAGTCAGAATTGCACAGTACCAGTCCTTATGGCAGATAGCATATCTAGGGGAAAAATGTGCTTCCATTCTGACTCTGAACTTCCAGAGTTCAAATGGAAGAATTTTTCAGGGCTTAATAAGATGTGTGTAGGACTAGCAAAAAGTCTGACTTTCACTGTATTAAACACACCTGATGGTGAAGTGATGCAAATAGAATGTAAAAAGCAAAGAAGCATGCCGAATTAATGTTCTATGCTTTGGTATTTCTTACAGAAGAAATTTGGCCAAAGTTAGTTGGCCCATAGGTGTTTGCAGCCATCTATCAAACCTATGTTTGTCTTAGGACCTGAACATATGAATGTGAGATTATCTGTAAAACTTACCTGCCACTTCTGGGCAATAATCAAACTCCCCAAATAAGTATTCGTAAAGTATTCAGTCCTAAACCTAATTCAGTCTCCAGGTTTACCCTGTAAGGCTCATAATCCAGCAGAAGGAACTACTGCTTGTCTTTAATGTTTGGACTGACATGATACGACTTTGAGTGCAAAAGAACTGCCTTTTGCTATCCAAGGCACTTCTTTGCATGTACTGATGTTTCTACTTCACCAGTTCCCTTTTTTTGGAAAAACCCAGGTAAGGCTAGATAGAGAGATGAGGGGTTTTTTTTATTTTATATATATATAACTATATATATATATATATAGTTATATATATGTAGTTATAGTTATTTCCTTGGTGATGCTCTTTCCTGCTGGAATACGAGCAGGGGATTAATGTTGTAGGACTTCCCAGGTACTGAGGACGTACTGGGCTACTGTGGCTGCAGAATGCTGTACCTCTGAACTTCAGTGTGTGCAGCTTCTTCAGAGCTCTAGATATACTGGTGCTGATGCTGAAGCCTGCAAGAGCCTGCTGTGTCTTTTCAAGAGCTGAAAGCAAGGTTCCCTCATTTCTGAGCCGATTTCCCTGGAAAATGAGTGCAAGTTGGCTGCTCCCCAGCACATACAAAGGCAGAAGGAATTTCCTTGCTCTTGCGGAGATCTTGCTTCATAACTCTTTCATTCTTGGTGTTGTAAGTGCCAGGGATGTGTCAGTGAGCTGCTGTTTGCTCACCAAGAAGCACTTTATATGGTACAGAAGCAAGGTGGGAGAAGGGGGGTAGGGGCTCTTCTTATAAACTGTCTGTAACAAAGACAAAATTCATTGCCTAATGGGGTTGAAAAGTACTAGAGGAAGAAAAACAAGCAACAAAGCAACAGTAAGTTGCTCTGGAGGAATGCTGTGGAGAATCCATTTTATTCCTTCTCTCTAGCTGTATGGTTTTCAGCTGTGAGTGGCTGAGGAAGACAAAATCATGAACCCTGAAGTCAGTGGCATCAGAACTCACTAATTTCTTCAAACTGCATTTTAAGCAAGGGTTGGTTGGACCCTTTTATTTGGACCCTTTTATTTATTTGGGAAGAGAAGGTACAGTACAGGAAGATCCAAGAGTAGTGAATGTGGAAATTGGGAAAAGGAGTTCAGCTGTGCTTTGCCTGTGTCTCAGGTTTCAAAGCTGATACAGGTTTAAATGTACCATGCTACTTTGGTTTGTATGTCAAACCTTCCGAATGCAAGGGAATTAAAATTCTCATCATTTTTTTCTTTCACCTGGTAACCATGAGGGCTGTGTTAAAGAAGTGGAATTTGAACTACTCTACCTCCAGTAAAGTAAAAATATTTTCACAGTGAAACTGTGATCTGGCATCACAAACTGCAAGGGAGATGTTTCAGCCCTGCTTTGGTTTGCCTGCAAGAGGACTGTGTGAAGCTTGGATGAAAGAGGGAGTATGGTGGTCTGGTGTACCATAGTTATCATCTGTTTCAAGTAACATGGGAATAGTGTAATTCTTTCAAGTTGCTGGCATCAGCAATAACCTTAAGAATATAGACTGAGAAAAAAATTTGGGTTGTATTTTGTAGGGGGAGGGATGTGGGGTGAGGATTGTCACAGAATGATGTGGATGGTGACAAGGGGGGAACACTTATTAAAAGCAGTAGAGACTGCTTGACCAATATGCTTATCATGTCTGTTAAACTTCTTCCCTTTCATTACCCTCTCTTCCCTCTCTTGCACTGAAGAGGCTCTAACAAAGCTGTCAAAAGCAGTGATGTTCCTGTTACAAGACTCATCTTCTTACAGCATTACAGCAGTAATGCCTGGGAGAAAGGTGCAATGAAGAACAAGGAGGAATTGCTTCCTACATTTATTTTTTTTTCCCTCTTGTTTTTTCTGCAAAGAATGATTCTCCTTCCTCCTGCCCCCACCTTTTCCTGGACACCGTAGATTACCTGTTTAAGGCAGATGGGCAAAGGAAGTGGGATGAAAAAGGAATATTTATAGCTCACCTCCTGTTTATGTTCCTTTCCTAGCAGATGTGATGTAGCTCTGTACTAATGCCGAGAGAAAATTCAGACAGGAATAAGAAGTGTAGCAAATGAAGACCATTTGCTGGTGTGTAGGTCAAACAAAGTGCTTCCAAATGCAAAGATTAACACTTTCTACACTTTTCTGGCCTTGCCTTTTTTTGTGTCCGTCTCCTCATCCTGATTTTTAAAACAAAAAAAAAAAGGAAAACTGAAGAGGAATAACTGCAGCTCAGATGGGTTCTTGGTTTTTTGATCTTCATCTGCCCTATGGAGGCAGCAGGTATGAAATGTTCTTTTCAGGACAAATGCTATCCTCTCAAGTGGGATGTGAGCAAGGACATGCTGACAAAGAGATGAGTTTAAGACAGTGGGATTTAATTGGGCAAGTGCTCAGGTCCTGGGAAACAAGCCATATAGATTAAAAGACATCAGTTTGAACTTGTGGGAAACTGGGAGGAAAATTGTGTCCAGAGGCATGGGGCTCTCCTGCCTTCACTGCAGGTGTGTTGCAGGAGCACAGCTCCGAGGTACAAAGGCCTTCCCTGCCATGCTTCCCCCTCTGGCCAAGTATTTGGGGGTTTTGCATTCCAGTTTGCTGCAGGGCAGCAAAGTGGTGTGGTGTGAGTGCTACCTTTGCAAGAGCAAGTGCTGCTTTATTGCATACAGGCTTTCAAACAGAAGCACAGGGTGTGCCTTGAAGGAAATACTTAACATAATATTTACTATGTAAATGTATCCAGAGACTGTAGCAGAAAGCCACCAGACAGGGGTGTTGAATCCCTGGTAACGCTGGGCTCAATTGCAGAGGAAAATTGAGATTTTCTTTTTTTTTTTTATTGTTGTTAAAAGGGACATCCTGGAAGAGCCAAGGTGTCCAGATGTTTCACAGGAACAGAGGTAGTGAAGAAAAGGATGAAAGATGCTGCACTAGCCCATTTTTCCCTCTTTGAAGGTTTCTGAGGAAGAATGGGAAGATGCTGAAGAAGGCATCTGAAATTAGCAGGGCTGTGCCTGGACACTACCAGCAGGATCCTGCTTCTCTGGTATTGTAGACATATAAGGACTGCTGTCAGGTCTTCTCTTTGTTCCCTTGCTCTCCTCAGGATCACATGAAGCAGTGCTGCAGGCATCCTTCATATTGGAGGGCTGAACAGATCCCTGCATTGGTTCATATGTAGAAGATGTTATTTGTAAGCCTTGATTTATTAGTTGCTGTATGGGATGCTCAGGGGTTGAGGAGTCTGTGAGGACAAGCTGGGGCTGCCTCAGGCCTGTTCTGAGCAAATTCTGATTGCAAGGCACAGCTCAGCCCCACTGGTGGTGCCTTGGGGAATCTGAGGTAAAAAAAGGGAAAAATGCTGGGAAAATGAGAGGAATGAGGAAAAACGGTGTGAGGAACAGCCCTGCAAACACTGGGGTGGGAGGAGAAGGCTCCAGGGCAGAGACACCCCTGCTGCCTGTGTTCCAGCACGGGGTCCTCCATGAGCTGCGGCATTGATGTTTCCAGAGGGAACCTCCATTGCCCTGCACCCGTTAAGCAGGGAAAGGAGTTGGCAGTGCTGGTGAGAGCTGGGCCCTGGAACAAGGGGTGAGGTGAGGCAAAGGTGTTTATTTCTGTCTGGTTTGTGCTATTAGCTACTTTAATTGGCAGTAAATCAGCTTTCCCCTAGTTGTGACAGTGATTGGTGAGTGATCTTCCTGCCTTTACCCTGACCCATGAGCTTTTCCATCTTGTATCCTCTGGTCCTGCTGAGGACAGAAGTGAGAGGGCAGCTGGCTTGGCAGCTGGCCACAGTCAATCCGCCACTGTGACATGTACTTAAATCCAGTAGGAGTTTGTATACTGCTGCAAAAATATTAGCTGTTTTGGTAAGTTACACATGGAACTTGGACTGCATTTTCTGGATAGAACATGGTTCTGCTCTGTGTCTCTGGTGTGAGGGGGAATCAAAATGGGAGCACAGAAGTGGACCTGATGACTTCTTATGAAAGCACTGTTTCAGGGACCAAAATGTAACAGGCTGAGCAGACCAGCAGGAGTGGAAGCCCTGAGGTGAAGACAAGATTGGTAAATGGAGCTCTTTGGCACTTTTGAGTTGTGTTGTTTGGCTTATTGTGATTACTCAGGGAAGCTTGCAGCAACTTTTGTCACCAAGATGCTGGCCAGGATGTTTTCGAATAGCCACCATCAGAGCCAGGAAAGACACATAGATTTTCATGTTGTGGAAGTCAGGATAGAGAGGAAAATAGCTGTTGCTTGTAGGAAAAGGTGAGCTGCTTCATGGTAGCCTCATTTAATGGAAGACCTTCATAAACTGTAAAATAGGTGTTGTTGCTGGCACTTGAAAATTTATAAAGATTTCACTCAGGGTAAGCAATTTTTACACAGCAAATGCTCCATTTTCCACAAAAGCTCTGTGGCTTTTGCTGTACCCCAGGTAAGGAGTTAAGAGCATGTTTTGCTTGTTTTTCCACATTAAGATATCCACCTTTTCTGGGGTGGGGGCTGTAGATACTTTTTTTCTTCTTTTTCTAGACAACTTCATTCCTGATTTTAACTAGAGACTGGAGAAGTGGTACCCCAAAGTTGTTACCATTCTATCATTGGTAATTATATAAAATGCAGAATCTGAGCTCTGCCAGATTGCTCTCTCTTTTCCCATCAGAGAGTAATCACTGATAGCTAAAAGGCTGGGTTTTTTTTTCCACTAGGGTGTTGATTAACTTTGTCAACCATGTAGAACTGGGATAACAGCATTTCTATAGGCCCTAATGTAGCTATTTTTACCTTTAGATTGTCCAATAAAGACCTTGACAAGACTGGAGGAAGTGTTAAGTTTTTTTACAAAGGACTGGGATTTTATTGTGGGGTTTTTTTGCTACTGCTCCTTTAATCATTCTGGGAGTGAAGCTGCTGCATAACCAGGAGCCTCTTAAAATGCATCTTGCTGCAGATAAGACAGGAAACACTAAGGATCAAATGGATGTGAAAAGTGAATTCCTGCGTATGTTCTCTTTATACCCAGAAAGTTTTCCTGGTGCTTAAAGCTTTTGATTTCAGTGATCTGGCTTTGGCACTTTTCACCCTGCAAGTACCTTTTATTTTGGAAGTGGTGAACAAGTCTGTCTCACTGAAACCTGTGTGGATGTAGTTATTCCACACTTCATTGCTGAAGTGGTGAGCTGTCGACTGTCTGCAGGAAAATGATTGTGATTGGCAAAGCTTGAAGACAAGTTCTTGTCCTCTGCCCCACACTGCTTCTGTCCCAAGCTTCATTTCTGCATAAAGCTGTTGGATCGCAGATATTGTATGAGATGTTCAGATATTTCTCTCCATCTCAGTTTAAAATTAGCTACCACCCTTGAAGTGATTGATACCTTAAGCCTTCCCTAACTTTCAGTGGCAGAAGATGGCATTTAGGTCTCTGCTGACTGAGTTAATTTGTTCCTTTTTTTCTTTTCCTAACCAATAGAGACTGTTTTCTTAGATGAGAAATTTCTAACAGCTTGTACCTCAAGGTGCAGTTTGGAACCCCAGGAGTTGATGGATACTTATAATTTAACCAGTGTTTTTTCCTGTAAAACCTAATGGCAGCATACTGCTGTGGGGTTAATGAAACAGGCTTGCTTCAAACCTGAATTGGGGTGAAAGAATTGTCAAAAAGGTTAAATCCTGGGGATGCCTCAGCTTTTTGATGAGCCACTCAACATGCCTTGGTTTTTAACTTGTTTTGCCTTTTCCCTTGTTCTTGCTTGTATTGTATGAGGGCAGGAGACTTCTGGAGCTAGCTTATACCTGTCAAATACTCATGGTCTTCAGATAAAGTCTTTGAGGATGCTAGCTGGTAATACCTTTCAGTTACGTAGCTCTTTTGCAATGGGGTAATGCTGGGTTCAGTGGGTTTTAGGATTTTCTGGAAACTGCCGCTGAATTTTTGGGCTGCTGTGGAAATCTGGTAGAAAGGCAGGCTCTTGATGTGCAGTATTTTGTAAGTAAATGATTAATGCCATGTGAAAGGGAAGAGTAAAGCAGTGAAAATCACGTATCTGAAAGTGCCAGCTCTGCACTGGGATTGGGTGAAAAAAGTATATAAACTGCTTTGTGGTAGCACACTCTGACAGGAGCTTTTGTGTATTGCTGTATAAATTCTGCCCACTTGCAATTGTATGTGGTCTGATACTATTTTTGGAAGGATAAAAATTGAAGTTGCTGGTTTCAAATAAGAAAAACTAGTCCTTTCCTCCCTCTTCCCCCTCCCCATTTCCTATAGAGGCTTCCCCTCCTTTGATAAAATTTGTTCGGAAAATTGGCTTATGTGTGGTATGGCTTCTGATCATCAAAGCGTCTGATTTTTTTTTCATACTTAGCAACGCTAAGACAGCAGAGCTTGATTTGTCTGATGAGAGACATTTGTTTTGTTTGGGTGCTTTTTAGTTTTAGGCCTGTTTTTCTTCAGCTGTGTGGAGGTGTGCCTGGTTGTTCAGTAGCAGCACATGGGTGTTTGTCAGTCCAGAAGACTTGCTATTTTTCAGATATCAAAAGGCAAATTTGTCCTTTGGTTCCCAACACATAGGGTTTGGGGTTTTGTAAACTTCACTTTTGCCAAAGCATGCAACTTTCCACTTAATTTCAGTTATAGCAGTTTAATGCCCAGTTCTCTTTTCCTGTCTGCTGCCTATTTGACCTGACTGTGGGAAGCTGGAAATGCTATTGCAAGGAGGAAACCCAAGAATTACTTGACTGATTTTTTTCATTGTCAAGACCTAGTAAAATGGAACGTAAATACAGCACAAGTGAGGGTGAATTTCTAGAGCTGTCAATGCACTGACCACCGGGTCCACAGGTCCTGCTTTCAAGACACTACTGTAGTTGAAACGCTCCTTGATTTGTATAGAAGGCTTCAGAAGAAAAGTGAACTAGTAGATAAAGCTATTTTAGGTATATTATTGAAAGCAACCTCACAAAATCTGGAGGTCTGGATAATTTGTCAGGGAAGTAATCAATAGCCTGGCTTTTGTTTGCAAGTAATTTGCTTAAAAACCATGTCCTACGTGTGAGATACCTTTATAGAAATACAGCAGCTGTAATTTAGAGCATAGGAATGCCCATATTGGACAACTGTTGAAAGCCTGAGTGGTAATCACCAAAATACATAGCGCCATAGACAGATGACAGCTGGTGTTACGTTTTACTTTTGTTTAAAATTGGTCCCTCTTGTGCTAGGATTGTAACTTCACTGTTGGGGGAGGATTGCAGTGCAGCTCAGTATCACAATTTTTTGTTTTCATCTTGAACAATTTGTTCTTCTATGAACAGGCATATTTACTACTTGTAGCTTGTAGAGTCTGGCTTTTGGTAAGGACAAAAAAATATGCTTCAGCACTGAAGCCAGCCTTAAAAGAAAGAACCTAAGAGAATTCACAACTAACATCCCTACCTCTCTCCCGCTGTTATGCTAAAACTTTTTTTTTTTTAACCTTTTAGTAACTGATGCTTTTATGTTCTGTTTTCCATATCTGTGTAGTAATAAAAACTAATTTCTTAAACTGATTAAAACTCAATGTGGCTTTAAAAATGCCTTTTACATTAAGGGAGGAAAAGAGGAAAATCACAGGTGTTCCATTATAGATTCTCACTCAAAAAACTATGTGCGTTGAGAGTGAGGTGTGTGGAGGTGAACTTGGCTGAAGGGGGAAACCCTACCGGGTGACAGATGGTGAGAGAAGAGGCTGTTCTTGACAGGCGCTCCTGGTTTACGGTTACCCCTGCGGCGGATGGGAGGAAATGCCCAGCGCAGGCACTGGGCAGGTGATGGAGGGAGGGGGGACAGGAGGTGGCACCAGGGTGTGATTCCGCCAGACGACCGGCACTGAACATTTGTCCTTTTTGCTGTGCTTGTATTTTCTAGGAGCATCAGAGGCTTTCTCCTTGGCAGAGTGTAAGAGTGGTTTATTGCAGTACAGTAGTGCCCTCTGATGGTGAGTATTGACACGGAGAAACTCTTAGCCTTGCTAACTTAACTGGTATTCCCTGACCTCTTTTCTGCTTGATGCTTTTTTAGCTTGGAGGTAATCCAGTTCTGAACTAAAGAAGTGTCAGAGAACCAAGTCAAGAAAAAATTAAGGAAATTGACAACCTTTCCAATAACTGTTCTGATAATCTGGATAGGTTTCATGAAGAAAGATGTAGTTGCATGTAACTGTTTTTCCTGATGTGGCTGTGAGGTCTGTGTGATGTTTACCTTTCAGGCTACTGTCTGCCCTGTTAACTTCATTTATGTTATGAAAGTGCAGTTCATGCTAGCTACTTGCCCAAACAGTTGAGAGCACTATTTGCTGCAGTAAGTTGTGAAGCCATGGCAATTATGTTCCTTTATTTAAATTTTGGGACAGCTCAGACATTAATTTTTTTTGATAAAGTTTTTCATAACATATAGCAAAAGAATGCACTGATGTAACTTAAAAATATCAGTGTATCCAAATGCAAAGAGGAAACAAGCAGTTTTGAGATCACTGCCTGCTTAACATCTGCATGCTGTGCACAAAGGCTAGAGCACTTATGCTGACTGACACAATGAGTTAGTGAATCCTGTCCTCATTAAGGCTTGTTAGTAAAGTCTGAAAGCTAATAAATTAAGGGGCTTGAGCACAACTGCTTACCCTGCCAGGATAGTGTGTGCAAACACAGAATACATGACTCCTGTGGAGAACTCAAAATAAACACCTGAACTCTTAAATCGGTAGAAGTGTAGAGGACACATGTAGGGTTGAGAGGATAATTTGTGTAGCTGGTTGCCTGATTTGATTTTACCTCTCTTCATATTGTGCTTGAATACTTATTATTTCTTCCAATAACTTTCCCTTTACCGGTAGTAAATGTTCAACACTGACTTCTTTGGCTTCAAGAGTTTTTTACAGTACTTTGTTTTGGCCTATTGCTTAAATTGCTTAAATATTGGCTATGTATTGCTTAAATTGCTTAAATATTGGCTATGTATTGCTTAAATTGTTCATATGTAAGAACAGAAATCTTTAAAAAATACTAATAACCTATGACTAGTGCACATATGGTTGAGTCAAACCTTTGTGGTGCTTGGGTGACATTCATACCTTAAAGGAACTTCACACTTAATATAGTGTGTAAAGCTTTTGAAATCCTCCATGGTCTTATTTAGCAGTATCCCTGGCCAGGTTGTATGTCTGTAAATGTAAATGAAATACACTTGTTGACAAATTACTTTTTTTCTTCTCCTATGCATTTATATACTAGCTTAAAATGTAATCGGTGAAGATTAGTGAAAATGTTAGCTCTATATTTAGTGAGATGCCAAAACACTTTGTCCACTTAGTAACCTGTAGTTGCCCTCATGCAGGAAATCCACAGGGCTATTGGAGCAGATGAGAGTGAGGCAGAAGGCCATATCACAGTGTCTTGTTTAATAGCTTGTAATGGAGGTTGCTGTTGCTGGCTGTTAATTTGTGTTATTGACATGTCCTTCAGATTTTTTCTTTGCCTATGAGCTCTTTCTTCTCTAATGTAGGAGAAATCTGACCAGACATTACTTGTGTGGGAGGTGATGAGAGGATCAAACTGGAATTATGGACTTTCCCTACTGGTGAATTAGGATAGAAAATTACTTCTACAAGATTTTTATAAGGAAAACATAAACCAGCTGTAATTCCAGACTTACTGAGCCTGTCTTCTGAAGAGAAATAATTTTGTCTGTAACATTTCACCGAAGCTGGAAATCCTAGAGAAGGGTTTTACGTGTGCTGTTCTTGGTGCAATTTGACCTATTGTATTTGTCACTGTGGTCTCTATCTGATCTGTGGAGGGTTGCTCTAAACATGGCATTCCTGCAGCTATGCGTTTTGGGGATACACCAAAAAGTGTGTATCCCCAGTAGAAAAGATAATGTTTGCATTATCTCTTCTGCTCTACAATAAATTGGCTCACTGCGTGTATGATCAAGGTAGTTTTTTAAGTACAGAATGTTTTTTGTGTCCTGTAGTAATGTAAGCAGACAGTAAGTTAATGTTGTATGTGCAGCTTGCAGAACCAATTAATTCAATGCTTAGGTGGTTACTTTAAGCTTCTGAACATGTTGATCATTCCTTCTGAGATTGCTATCACAAATGTTGCTAAATCTGTTTAAGTCTTTTGCTCAAATATTGGAGTGAAAAAATTTGAAAATCTGATAGCTGGTGTCATAACAGCTGCTAAGGAGCTTGAAAGTGTGTCTGACTGTCCAAATCAATTGGCAGCTCGCTTGACTTTCTTAGTAAATATCTGACTGTTGTCTCTGAATTTTAAGCTTTGAAACACTAAAGCTGTGAAAATCCTGTTAAGTGTCTGAGTCTTGAGAATAGGCATTTATAGGCTCACAAATACTGGGATCTCGCAGGATGTTTCAGTCATCCGAGATGGCCGTACTTGGTGACTTCCACCTAGTCTTTAATGGTGACATGAAGACCTCTTTGTCAGCACTGGATAGCAGTCCCCTGGAAGAAGAGAAAAAGCTTTTGTAGGCTTGATTCAATTCAGCAAAGTATATGACAATAAATTTAAAAGTTTGAGTGAACTGTTCTGCCTCTGTAAAAGTGTCCTTGGTGCATCATTCCCCAACATACATGAGCTTCTCTTTTCAGAAAGGCATGTCTTCCCAAGACTTGTCCTAATACATGAACGATCCTGTGATAAACAAGTTCATAATCTGGCAGCAAATCACTGAATGGGGAGGTATAAACTTTCTGAACAATGGCATACTGAAAAATAGTTTCCTTTGGTAGTTAAAATGACATTATTTGCTTCTGTTTCTACTTGTGTTGACTTCTTTGACCAACTAATTTTGTTGTTAGCTGCTTAAATTTACTTGGCATTTCAATACATGAGTTAGGTAAATAGAAAGTGTGGTCATGTAGTTGGCCAAAGCTACCACAGGTGAGAATAGTCAGCCAGATGCACAGTCCTTCAGACATGGCAAATGGTTTGTACAATAAAGACCTTGCATTGTTTAATGAAAAAAATACATAACAATCCAAAGTGAATTCTTTTTAGGTGTGCTGCTATATCTTAGCAACTGCTGCATTTGGGGAAAATCTTGACTGTTTGTGATTCAGTAGAGAGCTTAGGGAATATAAACTTCTATGTATCAATATCCAAGAGCACACAGAGTGGGCTGCTTTTCTGTCAAAATAATAGCTAGCTTATAGTTCATACAGGTCACTACCATAAGTTGTAGAAAGGTGCACTGAAATCCTGAAGAATGCTCTTGAAAAAAGCTCCTGGCGGCACTAACGAAATGGAAAATGTTGCTCTATCTACACCTAAGAAGGAATGTTTGTCTTCTGAAGTACAGAGTGTATTGATTCCATGAATTTTAGATGAAATGACCTTGAAGCTTAAACTCAGAGTGCTGTTCTTAGAACCTCATATTCCTGACTGCTCTCTTAAATATTTGTTGTCTCAGGACAAAGGGGAGGAAACCAGAACTAAACAAGAATAAAAAGGTTTGAAGTAGGTCTTTCCTTGATGTTTCCTAATATATAGTGTCTGCCTTTGTGTTCTGGGCTATAAATCCTGATAAATCGCACAATGTTTTGTCTTCCACAGTCCAAAATACTTCGATTGTCAAAAACTAACCAAAACATAGTGTGCTGCTGTGTTATGGCTTTTAGGTATCATGTTGCCTTTAGTATAAACGCGACTGTGCTTAATGCAAGTATCTTTCTTTTCCACAAAGCACAGAACGCTTGGCAAATATTGTTAAGTTAATAGGAGTGAAAGCCTCTGACATACCTCAATTTTTCTTTGATGGACACATCTCTTGATAAAAGATAACTAATAAACTTAGTCTGGTGTATGTTCAGCTCATAACTACATTTGCGTCTTTCTCTGTGAGACAAACACATGCCTGTTACAAGACATGTTAAACTTTTATTTTTGTCTTCTGTGTAGAAGTGACAGTGGTTTACCAAAATGGGTTACCTGTGATTTCTGTGAATCTTCCATCCCGGCGTGAACGTTGCCAATTCACGCTTAAACCCATCTCGGACTCTGTTGGTGTGTTCTTACAACAGCTGCAGGCAGAGGATCGAGGAATTGATCGGGTTGCAATCTACTCAGCAGGTACTGTTGTTTACACACTAATTGATTTATTTGCTTGCTATCTATTTTTGTCCAGCCTTTTGCTTTTTAAGTAGGAGTTTGCTATGCTGCGAGTTCTTCGACATTCCTGACAAAGTAGAAGGTAGAAATGCCATCTCTGGAGGAGATACATTACTCAAAGTGTGCAGGATGAAGAGAACTGATTTTTGTAAGATAATCCCAAATACCATATATGTAGAAAAGCAGCTGCATGCATAGCTCAGTATTTGCCATGTAAGGTTCCCACTATATATACCTGTCTTGAAGAGTATTGTTTGTGGGGAAAATGAAGAAGTCTAACAGCTGGACTTGGGATGGCATTACAACTTGGCCACAGCTTGTTTAGGTACTGTGTTTCTATTGCTTAATGAGTCATCTGTGCTTGCTTTACAGATGGCACACGTGTCGCCTCCTCCACAGGTATAGATTTGCTTCTGCTGGATGATTTCAAACTGATCATTAATGATGTCACATACCATGTTAGACCACCAAAGAGAGGTAAACCAGCCTGGTTCTGGTGAACATGAGAAATTTCAGTATTCAGTTCCCTGTTTAACTGCAGCATGCTTTATTAACTTGTTCAAGAACATGAAGTTTTATTTCTAAAAGGAACCTTGCAGTTTCTAATCCTCCCCTTGGAGTCTAATTTAGTGATACACAAGTAATCGGAATAGTCAGTAATGAAAAGTAAATGTTCATTCTGTTCAAAACCAGTACCTGTTTGAGGAGTAAATGAAGAAATATAATTTCTTTTAATTTCTAAATTTGTCTGAATGTTCTCTAGTTACTGAGAAGTAAGATTTAATTTAACTCATTCTGAAGGAGTATAATGCAAAATAGGAATTGGATTGAAGCTTACATTATGTGATTTGGAAGAATAATTTCTTTTCCCTTATCTAACAGTTAACCCTTGTTTCCTGTTAAGTATGGAACTTTGAATATTGCCAGTAAACCTTGAAATCTTATTAACTTAGAAACAGTGAAATGAATGAGACCTTGCTTTTACAAGATTACATTACTAAGAAATTCCTTACTGTAAGGGTGACGAGGCACTGGAATGGGTTGCCCAGGGAAGTTGTGAATGCTCCATCCCTGGCAGTGTTCAAGGCCAGGTTGGACGAAGCCTTGGGTGACATGGTTTAGTGCAAGGTGTCCCTGCCCATGGCAGGGGGGTTGGAATTAGGTGATCTTAAGGTCCTTTCCAACCCTAACTGTTCTATGATTCTACTAAGAATCAAATAGGAAGGGAAACAAACCTATTTTGAATCAATAAGAAAATCCTTTTAAAAAATGAGCTTAGGACACTTGTGTAATTTTCAAGATATAAAAACTGGCAAGAAGCTTTCAAGATGCTCCAGAGTTACTGTCGGAGGCAGGAACTTGGTGTTTTCGTCTGCCGTCTATCCTTTCCCACAGGCAACTTTATAGGCTTCATAAAGCACCAGGTTCTCGCATGTCTATACTTGCCTCTGAGGACTTAAACAAAAGAACTGGTTTTGGAAACGTTGTTCATCTTGTTGCTTGGCTCATGGATATTAGTGGGTCTTTGTCTACCTTATTGTTCTGTTGTTGTTGCAGGCAATAAAGTGAAGTTTGCAAGCAGTATTTTTTCTAAAAACCCTGTTTAGCCCCGTAGACAGCAAACAAAATTAGGAAGGATTTATAACTTGACTTGCATGCCCAGTCAAGGTGAGATGGTGTGGAAATACCTTCCCCTGTTTATCTGGTGGTTTTCCTCAGTGTTTGGGCTTTCCTCTCGTGAAGCAGTGGTTTACAAATAAAATAACTCCTAGAGCAAAAGCTGTGAGGGAACTCGACAAGCATGAGTAAGGCAACGTGTTAAAGCAAGGTAATCTATCAAATATCAGGAGACTGACCATATCTTTTGGGTCTGAGACTACCCTGAGTGAGTGACCTCCAGAAATATCTGCTGATATATGCCATCTTCCTCTGCAGATGTAGTTAAGTTTCCAAGGACCTTTTTGCAAGGAAAATATTAAAAATAGATTCTAGCATTTTATTATACACAATATGAAAATACCAAGTAAAAAGAAATTTGACATGGGAAGCTGTATGCAGCCTTTTATGTGCAGTGTGTGAGAAAGCCTGGAATTGGGAGCACAGCACTGGGTGATATGCTGTTCCTCCCTTATCTTTGAGTTACACTGACTTCCACTAGAGAGGTTTTTCCCCAGACTTCTTAAAAGCCTCTGAACAGAAACTCTGTTAAGACTGGATATTTAAGTCACTAGATACCACACACACAAGCAAGTTACCCTCTGCTCACTGCTGTATAATCAGTGTGCTGTTTTCACATGCTTAGAAGGCATTATAAGCTAGAGAAGTGGAGTGAGGATTTTACCAAAGTGTCTCTTTTAACTGTTAGCCCCTGGAAGCGGGTGGTGATATCAAGCCTTACTTGTCTAGTCTAATTTTTAATACAACTAAATGAAAATGCAAACATGGTGTCTATTTCTGCACTGGAGAAATCGGTGTCATGAGGTAAGGCAATTCATACATCCCACTTACCTGCTGTTTGAGAGAGCAAAATCTGTGTCAGTGAGTTGGTATGGTTTTCGGTTAGCTTGCTTGCATGATATACCCATTGTGTGCGGGTAGGTGAGCTATGGGATCACCTAGGTTACATGAAATTGCCACCTCTGATTCATTTGCCAAGGAGATTTCTTTACTTAGTTTGTACTAAAATGAATGCTCCCATAAATAGGCTCTGAGTTTAGTTCTGTTAAACTTTTTAGCTATTGCTTTTCCATTTATATAAAATCACCCTGTGTATTTTGAAATGGAGATGAGGAGCACTGTAATGCTAAATACTAAATACTTTTTGATGGTCACTTCAGTAGAAATGTGGGTTTTTTCTTCATAGGGGAACAGGAGCTCCCTTTAGCTGAGAGAAGGGTATGGTGAGCTTTGTGTGCCTTGGCACAGGCAGCTGAGTCACTTCTTTCCCTTGAGCTGCTAGTGTTAAAACTTAAACTCTTCATAGCTTTTTATGTCTTGGTAAAATAATATTTTGAGAACATAACCTAAGCTATAAGCCCAAAGATGCTACAGAAATCATTTCTATTTGACTAATGTAAGTACTTTTGCTTGAATTTGAAAGGTTTTTGGTTTGTTTGGTTTGGGTTTTTTTTTCCATATGGAGTGTGTAATACAATACCACTAGTCACAGCTCTCTTACAATTTCCTTTAGGAATCTTTTTTGCATTGAAATGGGGGGATAAAGGCAGTTTCAGTTACTGACTCTGTTGCTGTCACTGTTTAAATATGGTGAGGGACAATTTAATTGCCCTGTAGGCAGCGCAGGAGGGGGTTGCCCACAGAGTGTTGGAAACAATTCCTGGCATTGGTGTGCAACATAATTATCATAAGGCTACATGTTCTGGGCCACTAACCCAAGATGCTAGGTTGCCTTCATCAGTAACTGTGGTTGCTGTTGGTCTGTAGCCCGAGTTCTGGCTGTTTCTTGACAGCTGGTGTGATGGATCACACTAGTTTAGTTGTTCATATGTCTTTTAAGTCTTGTATATAAATATAAGATCAGAAGTAGCTGTTGATATCTGAGAAGCTTAATAGTATCTCTTGTCCTTGTTCTTATTAAATTGTAGGATGATGCGATAGTAAAGCCTATTCTTCTTCTGAAGAAATGGCATGTCTTAGAGTGCTGGGGGTCTTCCTAAGGCTTTTTTGTTGAAAAGATAGCTTCATATATTTCTCTATGCAGACTAATAGCAGTTTCTCAAGTGTATGTGAGAAGTTCTGTACATATAAAGCAGTCTCTTTTTTTTTCCTTAGAGCTCTTAAGCCATGAAAATGCAACGACGCTGAATGATGTCAAGACATTGGTTCAGCAGTTGTATACTGCCTTGTGCATTGAGGAGCATCAGCTGAACAAAGAGAAGGAGCTCATAGGGAGACTAGAGGAATTGAAGGAGCAAATAGCACCTCTAGAAAAAGTGAGAAGTTTCTCATTGTATTTTACTTATCCTCCAAATGCAACCTCAATTTATTTCAGGATTTTAATTCGGTCCCTGGTATGCTTCAAATAGTTCCAAGATCACTGATGCAGAAGTTGCATCAAGTGTCTACCAAACCATGTCTGTTTCTGGTTTCTGTGGAAGTATCTTTTTTCCTGGATTTATATAAATGGAAACGAACTTGGTGTCAAATAAAGACTGAGACTAATGCAACAGAACATCTCTGAACATAGAGAAATAAACACGTTTGTGAGGCATCCAGAGCATGTTCAGATGATGGCAAGATACTAAAGGAAAAGTCTAGATTGAAATCATATGTTTCAAACCATGTAATGTAAATACAAGGTGCTGTTTTTACATTATCTCTGAATGATATTAACATAATTATTTTTAAGAATGCAATGTGTGTCTGTCTTCTGCAGGTAAAGATGGAGCTTAGTAGGAAAGCAGAGAAGAGGACAACCTTGGTGTTGTGGGGAGGCCTGGCCTACATGGCCACTCAGTTTGGGATTCTAGCACGACTCACCTGGTGGGAGTATTCTTGGGACATTATGGAACCAGTCACCTATTTCATCACCTATGGTAGTGCCATGGCAATGTATGCTTATTTCGTAATGACTCGCCAGGTAGGACTTGCTCTGCTGACATTGACACTTCAGTAGAAGACTTTGTTTGAGCTCTACTCCCTACAAAAACAGCAAAATTTTGCCTTTTGAAAGTACCTTGGCCCCTTCCTTATCCTGTTCAAACCTAGATGCTACTTGACTTAATTTGTGCTGTCCAGGATGGTGGTGTATGATTGTGTGATTTTCTGGTGGTGGTCATTGCTGTTTTCTGGCTGTCTTGCCTTAAGAGCTTACGTATGTTTGCTAGTTGACTGCTATAGCTGTAACAGGTTCATCTTCTGACACACAATGGTTTCTGCATGCACACACACACAACCTCACATGTTGACTTGCACTGGAGTCTTCCAGTCAATTGAAGCTAGGACTGGAAGCTTCCAATCCAAGTGAAGTGCTGTGATTTATCAGCCCAAATGTGTATGAGGTACCTTCTGAGCTTTAAGGAAACCACCTTTTTCACATGAGTCCCTGGCCTTTTTAAAGAGCCTGAAGTTCAGGGATCGTGTTGGAAATGCCTTTGTGTAGGCATTTTATGCATCTGGCTTCAGAACCAGGTAAAGGATCCTTCTCTGCACCCTTATAGTTGTGACAGACTCTGGATCTTCTAGTACATGGTTTGTCTCACCACTCAACTTTAAACTTCATAACCCCTTTGAAATGATAAGGGATGGAGAGCTCAAAGAGTCCCTACTGTCACAAGACCATCAGAACAAATGCTGCAGGGTTCTGTCAGCTGCATTGTTTTCAGGGGCTGAGAATACATTGGCCTCTGTAAGCACTGCTGCAATTGTCAGAGTTCAGTTGGAACTTCTGCCATATTTGAACTGGAATTTGATTGTCATCTGTAATAAATTAGTACATCTTCTGCCAGACCTGAAGATCTCAGTGTTTCATGAATGGCATGACTCTGAATGCAGCTTTTGTCCACCTGACAGCCTTAATCATTGAATGTATACCCAATACAGAGGCTGTGTAATGTTCCAGTGCAAGGGAGAATTAACTTCAGCAGCAGACCTGTACTCTGTAGGGCTTATGTGGGATTTGGTGTGAACAGCTCTGCTGCTCCAAGTTATCTGAACACTTTGAAAAGCTGTGACTTTTTGCAGCAGAGTATCCTTAGCAGAAGCTGTGTTATTGGGTTGTTGGTTGGTTGGTTGTTTTGCTTGGTTGAAAGATGAACTCATGAGCAATTATTGTTGCTTTAATTAGCTATTGCATGTTTATGACCTTAAGAAAAAGAAAGTAAAGGCCATCTTACAAAGGCTTTCTGCTGGTATTTACAGCATTTTTTTTTTCCTTCTTCCTTTCTCCCTACAAACTTGTCAGTATTGGAACCCTCAAATGTGTTAGTTTTTGTTCTTTCTGCATGGGAGGATTCACACCTTTAGGACAGCAGGAAGGTGATGGTAACTCACTGCTGGCATGTGATATACTAGCAGAGAAGCAAACGCCTGACTGTACTGGGTCCAAAACAGTCCTGGTAACACACCAGTCGTTTTGCTGTTGCTGAACCATGCTTGCACAGCAGCAAAACCCTTTTCTGTTTGTTGTTCCACCCTCCCTACCACCACTTCACCCGCAGGAATAGGCTGGGGATGGGCAAGGCATTGCAAAGAGATACAGCTGGGACAACTGACCAAAGAGAGATCCCATGCCCTGTAACATCATGTTCAGCAATAAACTGGGGAAGAGGGGTGGGAGAGAGCATGGGGATGGACGGATTTCTCCAAAGTAGCTGTTGCTTGGAGACTGGCTGGGCATTGGGCTGGTGGTGAGAGACAGGGAGTGATTGTGTTTAGATCACTGTCATCGGTGAGGGGTTATTTGTTTTGGTTTGGGCTTTTTTGTTTATTTGTTGGGGTTTTTTTCTTCTTTATAGGAAGTGAATTGTCTTTATGTTGACTCTTAAGTTTTTCTTTTTTTGTTGCCCTTACAATTCTCTTCCCCCATCTGGCTGTGGAGAAGTGAGTGACTGGATGGGAGCTTAGTTACTTGCTGGGGTCACCCCCACCACACTGGGTGAGCTTAGACAGTGCTCTCTGGTCACACGCCTTCACTGACAGAAACCAGGCATCCTACCAAAGGACACCTGATAGATACTGTACTAATGTTATCCTGTTGTGGCTTTATTTGTATCTTCTCTCCTTTCTTCTTTTTAGGAATATGTTTATCCAGAAGCCAGAGACAGACAGTACTTATTATTTTTCCATAAAGGAGCCAAAAAGACACGATTTGATTTAGAGAAATACAATCAACTCAAGGATGCAATTGCTCAGGTAACAAGAATTTTTCCATAAATAAGAGAAAGAAATTGTTGTTTGCTAGTTCTTAACTGCTATCAATAGGTGTACCTCAAACAAGAATGGATGTATCTTAAGTTTTCAGCACATTTTCATAGTACAGCCCCAGTGCAATCACTGAATTGGCTTTGATATACCCATGAATAGACCTGCTGGATGTGTAAATGAACATGAAACAGTTACCTCTATCTGTAAGGGCCTTTTAGAAATTGTTGGCAAATCTTGAGTTGCTTCAGGCATTTCATGCCTCAGAGAAGCCTAATTCAAGATTTCCTTTCTTCTCAGCTCCTACACAACAGATGGATTTAATGAGGAATGGAGACGACTTGCATCCATTCAGTTCATGTCTTCCTGACATGGAGCACTTAAGTGCACTGGTTACAGTCCTGGAAAATAATGTTCAGAAAATTCAACCGTATTGTTAGAGGCAATGGGAACAGATTTCTCATAATTTGGAGACAGACACTCTTGCCAAACTGTCCATGTTGTCGGATCTGTTCAGCAAAGGAGTCGGATAGAGATCTTTCCTCATGTTTGAGAGTCTTTCTGCAGAAAGATTACATGAGTAGACAAAGCAGGGCTACCACATTCTTTTTTACTGCCCCATATCATTCCAAGGCTCTGGAAATGACAGGATAAGATATCCAGGGCAAGATGTGTTCTCCCCCTGCTTTGGAGAAGGAGCTGTGCCAGGAGGAGAAGGGAGGTCAGGGCAAGGCTCTCTTGGTTTAATGAGAAAACCCAGAAAGACCTCTGAGTTTTCTCATTTCTTGTGCTGTATTGAATATGGATACCCTTGGGTGGCTATTTTTGTGGAACTTTTCTTGTAGAATCAGCCATTCTGCTTAATCTAGTTAGATTGGAGTTTTTTGGTGGGTTGGGTTGCTTTGGTTTTAGTGTTTTTTAATATTTTATTTTATTTTAAATATTTTATTTATTTTAAAAAAAATTGAACATATTTTTGTTTTTTAAAAAAAAAGGTTTCAGTGAGCTTATGGGGATCAAATATTCCCTTCCATATTCCTTTTAAGTGGTTGCATGTAGACAAGTTTATAGAAGCACAAAGTAAATGTCTTTAAGAACAGTTTTCCTAAATATGAGCCTGTGACTTTGTTTTACTTCTTGAATGCTTCCTTCCTAGGCAAGAAAAATAAGGAAATACAGAAAAGCTTTCCATTCGGTAAAGGGGAACTGGACTGGTGAAGGTTTATTGGGAGCTTGTTCTTTATAATGTGTCTTTTACTTTTAGGCAGAATTGGACCTTAAGAGGCTTCGAGACCCTCTACAGGTTCACCTGCCCATCCAGCAAATTGATGAAAAGGACTGATCAGCAAAGAAGCTTTGAACCCCGGCAACAAAAACCTGTTCATAGCTTGCCTTTTTAATTAACGTATTGCAGGTGGAAGCTGGGAGGTGATGTGGGGGTGGAGGGTTTTTACCTTTAATCAAGACAAAGGACTGTATGGGGGTAATCTCTTAAATCTGAAGATGGGACATGGTGGAATGTTAGTACTGAAAAGGGCTTGGCAAATAGTCCCATTTAAAAACTGTCTGAATGGCAATTGTGTACAAATATAGGATTGGGGGGGTTCATGGAAAGAATGTAATGCTGGGGTGTAGGGTGTCTTCTACCAGCTTTGCAGGGTCTGCCACTTGATAAGACACCAGCAGCCTGCTTAGCTTTTTAAATTTTCCTTTACCTGATTCAGATCTCTTTCTCTCTCTCAAAACAAAATAAGGAGGAAAAAAAAAAAAGAACCCAAGCTACCTGGAGCTATGGCTGGTGATCAGAACTTGCACTCCACCACCATTAACACGCACACTTCTGATCAGACCTGGTCTCTTTTTATAAAGTTACTACAAGACTGCTTTCTACTGGAAAACCGTGAGCTTTCCCTTTCCCAGCCTATCCCATGTGCTCCACTGACTTACTCCTTTGTTTATTTGTAGCACATATTGGTTGTAGCCAAGTGAGAGAAGGAATGAGTTTTCTTTTGGACTATTTGATAATTGATATTTTGGATTATTCCATAATAACTACTTAAACTTTGTGTCCCAATGCCCTTGAGCTCCTAGAGATCAGTGACAGCATTGCATGAGAGGTTTTTTTATATTCAGTCTTAAAGGGAGGGAGATTCCCCTCTTCCTACCCCAGATCTAATAGCCACCTGGACTATGAAATTATGAAGGTTTAAGGGATTATGGAACTGTTGCAGAATCATGACTCCTGCTTTTAAATGGACAGTTTTTGAACGTGGAATAATTAAACTTGATATTTGACTGTATACGTAGTGGGATAAAAGGTCTCATATATGGACAAAGCATTTCCTGTACCCAGAGTCTTTTTGAAAGCCTGGGGTTCTTACAGTGCAAGACACAGAATGACTCCAGGTCTCTCGCACTTTTCCCTAATTAAGTAGCTTTAAATGAACTTTGTGTTCACAGGTCAGAATTTCTTAGGATTGGCTAATGACATCTCTTGTTCTTAGCTAAAAAGAAATAGAGGAAGGAAAGTCAGTCCATTGCCCTCTCTTCTAGCCAAGGCTGGCTGATGTCTAAGTAGATAAAACATCTCTCCATTCAAAGCATGTCAGTCTATTTTAGCATCCTGCTGATAAATACCGTGGAGACAGGATGAAGGTGGGAGAAGGGCACTAAGCTTGGTATACACAATGGCTGGCTGCTTTTTTGATGTTTCACTGCTACTCCTCACTGTCATGGAAAGAGGCTTCTGGTTTTTTGGAGAACTATGTTTAAAAAAAATAGGAAAGAAGAAAACAAATAGGTATTAACTAGTCGCCAGGTGCCTTGCAGATGTAGAAACACAGATGGGATTGCTGCCTCTTCTCAATGGCATGTTGGACTGAATGGGTGCATGTTTCTATTTTTTTTTTCCCCTTCCTCTTTTCCCTCTGTCTTTCAATTTACATTGTGTGATTATTTTTTAAGCTGTTCTATCCTGTTTGTGTGATGAGTTTTAAAGGGAAAAAAATGAACAGAATCCTGTAGCTGAATCCTTGGTGTGTGTTTGGGATGAGGGAGGGAGCATGGAGAAAGTCCTTTAAAAAAAAAACCAACCAACAAAAAACAAACAACAAAACAAACAAAACCTGAACATGTGTAAAATCCTGTATCATTTATGAAATATGTATAAAAGAGCAATGTACTTCTGGAACAATAAATAACTATTCAATTTTTGAATCAGTGCTCTTGAATAATGTTATTTTCCCCAGCTGAGAATATTCTATGTGTGGCAGCTGTCTCCTGAGTTTCCTCCATTTCTTTTTGTTTAGGTTGTTTCTTCTTGACATGACTGAGGCGGTGGTGATGCAGATAATAGCTTTCATGAAGAAGCTTGGATGGAGATCTTGCTGCCATGCCTAGCTGCGTAACACAGGGATCTCAGGAACAGTTGAGGTGGTGAGGTAGAGATACTGGGTCCAACAAAGATCTGCCTTTGTTTGCCCTGTATAGTAGCTCCATGTGGAGGCTGACAAAACCTGGAGATGTTTGGCAGGTTGCAGGATAAGAATATATGTGGGCGTGTAATGCCCAGCAGCCTAAAAGGTAGCAAATGGTGTCATTGTGTTTCCTTATTGCATTCAAGTGCTATTTCACAGGAAAACTGGCATTTTAAGCTTCTGTTACTTTCTTTCTGGACCCTTGAATGGCTGTAGTCAGATTTGTCATAGTGATGTATTGGTGGTTCATTAACTTTGGGAATTGGCAGACTGTACTTTCCCCTAACTTGATGGGATGGTAGAATGACATGTTTGGTGCCAGGTTTCTATCATGTCCATTGACTGTTTAGCAAAAAATAAAATCCATTATTTTGTTTTTTAAAAATTGGCTTTTAAAACAGGAAACTTTTTTTTTTTTTTTGCTTTTTAAAGTTGGAGAAGAGGGGCTGGAAGCTGCTGGTTGTTGTGACCTACCTTTAATCACTGTTGAATTTTAGTTCAGCAGTGCTGACAAACTCTCTTCTTCCAAGCTGTCCTTAACCTGATGCTGCCCTCCCTAGACAAACTGCTTGGCTCAGTTGCATAAGAACTCATCTGTTTTGGCATCCAGAAGTGAAGACTTTGACATCTAGCACCACAATCCCTATTTTTAAAAGAAAACGCTGTGACAAAGTTGTTCCTGCACATGCTTTAATGCTTGTCTAGAGACTGAGAAAAAGAGTAAAGTAAGAGTCTGCAATTGTACCCTGAAGTATTGGCTGTTCCATGGGTCTCATTAGTCTGTACCCCTGGAAGATCACTGTCTCACTCCTCTCTGCACCACCAGGGCATGTGGTTTCTGCTAGGGATGGATGACGTGCCATAAACCTCAATCTTAGATCTCAGTGCTTCTCTGCTTTTGTTGCCCTTGAATGCAAACATTGAAGGGGAGGGTGATGTTTGTTTGATCTCCCAATACATACAATTGTTTCACACATGTATGTATACACACATCAACACTTCAACAAGCTCTCTTGCAGTAGCTATTTCATGCCAAGGAGTCAGTCAGGTAGTAGGCCCCTGTCCCACCAGCAGTACTTTAAGAGCAGGCAGTGCTGTCTGAATCTTAATGTAATATTGTGTTCATAAGACCATATGAAGGATAAACAGCAGGGTACATTGCAGTGTTTGGATGCTGCTTTTTCTACCAATTTTGTTGGGTTTTTTTGGTAACCTCTTTTCCCTCTTTTTCTATGACAGAGTTCATATAAATACATGTCAAGTTCAAAATTGTCTGGAGAAATGTATTAGGTTCACTTTTGCCATGCCTGTGAGGCTTTATCTTGCAAGCTCTCCAGGAGACATGTTCATGGCTCCTTTTTCCTGAAAAGCAAGCAAGAAATCCTTTTCCCCCTGTAATCCTTCCTACCTTACAGTGATGGTGATCACCTTGTTGCAAGTTCTTACATTTCCATGTTTGCTCCAAGAGGGTCTGCACGATTTGCTGTCAGACCTTGGCACTGTGCAGTCAAGTGAAGCTGGCTGAATTGCCCTGTCTTTTTGAGCCAGTGGAACAATTTCTTTGATCTCTTATGGGGTTTTTTTTTTTTTTGGGTGGAGTTGTAAATGCAAGCTGCTTCTCTCTGTGCCACATTGTATGACTTTATTTTCACATAGAAAGATGATTTTGAAGTACTTTTCTACATATCCCAAGAGATTATAAATATTTTCTTAAAAAAAACCGAAACAAACCCAAACCAACAGTTCTACTTCTATACAGACATTAAAGGGGTGAAAAATAAAATACAGGAATGGAAATTAAACTTGCAGTGTATCTAAGTCCTGAAGTATGGGAGAAGCTGGTGTTACGCTGTGTCATTGTGGCTCTGTGAACTTGTAAAAGAAGATGGGTTCTACTCCTGTTTCTGCTCTGACTAGTTGTGAAGTTGTGGGCATGCTGTCTATGCCCTAATTCCTTCATCTAGAAATTGAGGATCCTGGATAATACACTGGGTTCTGCAGGACCTCTGGAAAAACAGTCTCAAAACACCAAGTTCTGCATCACAGAGCTCCACTAAGGGAAAGAAAATAACTGCTACTCTTCACTAGGAGTTATGTACTTGTCTGATTTTACCATGGTCTTGGTGTTTTACTTCTTCTGTTGAGTTTGCTCATACTTCACCAAATTCGTGTTCACTCCCTGATCTCAAGAGCCCTTCCCAATGGCACCAAGTTACAGGACAAGTTGTTTACAGCAACAATGCCTATCTCTTGAGTCCTTGACTTATGTGCAATTCATCTCAGCAGCCTGTCAAGGCTTATTGTCAGTATGCATCCTAAAATCAATCGCAGACAAGGTATCCTGTTGTGTGTGTTGGTTTCTCCTTTCTCAGCGACAGGAAGTGCTGATTAGCTCTTCCGCTTGCTCCTTCCAGACAGGCTGCAGGAGTTACTCCTGCTTTAAGAACTGTTCTTCACACAACTCACTTTCAGCAAATGCCTGTGTGTCTTGAGAGGTGGCTCTGACAAAGACTAGGCCTGCTGCAGCAAACATCTGATACAAAGCATCTTTATTCATTAGTCCATTACAAACTATATGAAACTTTCCAGCCTAGCCAATGCTCTGGAGAATTTGAGTTCCTTGTGTGAAGATGGTAAAGCCCTCCAAATCTCTGGGAAGGGCAGGAAGTGTGATTGCCACCTGCAAAATTAGCATCCTATCTTGCCTTAAGTATCCAGGATTAGACAGCAGCAGATTTAGAAGATCCTGTCTCTTGGGTACTAAAATAAAATCCTAGCCCCCTACTTTAATATTGCTTTCTCTCTTTTTACCTTTCAACCCATAGTGATAACTACTTCTAGGAAATAAAACCAATCCTGATTCTTCTTGCTTGTTGGGTAATCAGGCTCCCGTATCTTTGGAGTGGGAAAGCAGAGGTCAGGACAAGTAGATTGACCAGATCTGCCAAGAGAGTGCGACCCTACAGTAGCCACAGCATTCAATTGGAATTCTATCCTCTCTCTCAGAGGTTCTGTTTCAGGAAGGATTTTAGTTGGTTGTGGTTTTTTTCCTCTTTTACCCTGTTAGGAATAATTGTTCCAGCTCCCAGGGGCATAGTTTTGCAGTGGCCTACTCTACTACTATTGTTTGTGAGGGAACTAGAGCTATGTATGTCACCGGAAATAACTTACACAGAAAAGATGAAGTGCTGATAGAAGAGTTGTGCCTAGTGCTCCTTTCAGGAGACTGAAGTGGATTCCCAAAATGTTTAGGGGGAGCACACTGAATCTTCTCTAAACTCCTTTCTTGAACTAGATGTTATGGTGATTTGGAATAGTGTAATCTCTGGGAATGGTGGGGCATCTCCTGCTTTTATCCATTTTGGAGAACTTGGGCCTTTTTTATGATAACTTTGAGGCTTAAAACTGCTATGATGCAGGTTGTTTCCCTATGTTAATTGTCAGTTGTCAGTCACACATAACATAACTGTCAAAATGTTACTGATGTCAGGGCTAATATGCCACCTACAAAAATAAAAGCAGCTGGTCATGAATTGTTTCAGAGAAAAACACACACCTCTAACACAAATAGAAATTCAGTTGAAGTTTGTCAGTTTTATTTACCCAGGGTCTTAAGTATGAATAAACCTCTTGATGAAAATGGCCAAGTATAACTTCCTGTGGTTTGCTGTATTATTCTCTGTTCAATTTTAGTTTCTCTTATGGGAATTCACATAATCACCATTTGAGGGTTATCTGCCTTGCTAGCTTTGCATAGTGAATTTGCTTCCTGTTGTTGAAAAAGCACTTCTGGTACTGCACAGCTGTCAGCATAATATAGCCACAAAGACTTATATATGCATATCGGGGAGGGGGGGAAGCAATGGCAGTCACTTATAAAACTTTTTTTATTGTTCCCTAGAGTCATTCACCACTGAAAAAGCCTCCTCTTTGGGGTGGAGCAGAGCAGCATATTGCACTTCACTGCAAGGGGAACACCCAGAAAAAGAGGCCATTGAGAACTTTCGATAATGTATAATCTCTACAAAGCAGGCAAATGCCTAATGCAAACTCATTATGAAAATAACAAAGTGATTTTTTCCCTACTGGGATTTGAAGCTACCACATTCATCAACCTTGACATTATTCTTTACACCAGCCTGCTGCAGAAATGCAGGCTACAAAGGAAACGGGGAAATGCCTTACACTTGTTTGATTGCACAGTTATTGTAGGCTTACCTGTACTTCCATGCTCATGAAAAGCTTTTTGCCTGCAGATGATTTTCTGACGAACTGTTTGACTTGTTCGTAAGCAGGGAGGGACCTGTACATGTGTATATATACATATATGTTAAAAACAGAGCTTTGAATATGAAGAGCTACAGTTATGGGGATGAGAAGGAAGATTCCTCTCTGCTTATTCATGTTGCCCTTGGTATCTCTCACTGCTAGTTGTGGTGCTTGGTTTGTTTTGGTATAGATTTCAGTGTGCTACATCTCATCTGTAGCTAGGGCTTATGGTTATGACCTGTGGCTCAGTCTAGTTTGGTTTCAACTGGTAAGGCAGAGGTTCTCAATTACTCAATTCAGTAATATTGGCTTTCTTGATTTTTTGTTTGTTGATGTTTTTTTTTAAAGACAGTGATCATAAGACTACTGCAGAAAAATGTCCTTATTTGCCTTGTTTGATAATTTTGCTGCAGTGATCAAGTTATGTAACTAGGAGTGGAAAGGGTCTTTGTGTAGTGTAGGAACAGTTTACTTCTCTGTGGGACACCAGTCTTCCATTTTGACTGATGTTCCTATTGTAGCTCTGCTCCATGCACTCATCTGCAATCTTTACTTGGAAGGATCAGTTCTCCTCCTTTGGCCACTATTTCCTGCTGTTAAGGCACAGTAGCTGGTGTTTTTTGCCTGTGGGGAGCCATGAAGTCATATCACTAGTGGAAGGAGAAGAGATAACAACAAGCACCCATCTGTTGTTCTTTTCCATCCCTTCGGGATGTCCGGGTGTCCCTGGTTAGAATTTGTCTCCAGATAAGATATAGGGAGGTGACACTGCGGGGCAGTCAGGCCAGAAAACAATAGCGGGTTGTGTCCAAAAAACCAAGATTGATCAGTAAGTACATCTCTGTTGTCAATAAGGGGCAGACCTGCTCTGTGAAGGTCAAGGCTGGAGCTGTACCCCACATCCCTTCAGCTTCTTCCTCTGATAAACTTCTAGGAAAGCCATCACACTTGCTCTTCAGAAAGCTTGGAATCAGAAGCTCCACTGAGAGGAAAGCTGCAAGAGCCACAGCGTGTGCAAGGGCTTTCAACCGTGTGTTACTTGAGTGGTAACTGTTCCTTGGCTGAGTGGGATGTTTCAGTACTTGTTTTTCTGTATCTGCTTCGTCATCCAGTTGCAGCCAGTGTCTTCGATGGGTGAGTAAAGAGGCATTGCCTTCAAGCTTATTTCTGTTTGCCATCTTAAAGATTCATGCTGAGCCTTGATATTCTTAGGTGAAAGACTGGAAGATGTGACAAATTTTCTTTGAAGGTGGTGTGAAATTTTTTCCAATTGGAAAGATCATTCTGTCACAGAGCGTGAAGCCTCCCCCATATTGAGAGAATGTCTACTGCCAAAGCACTGTGGTATTTTCCTCTCCCTTCAGAGGAGAGACTCTATGAGTAGATATTATGCTGCTTTATCACCTGCTTCTTTGACAAACCTTAACTGAATTTAGTGTCATAATGCAGTGCTGCTCATTTCATTGCTTAGTTGTGCCAGAGCAGATAACTCCAATTGCGCAATACACACAGGATTAATCTCTCTGCAGAATGGTGGACTTACAAATGCTTGCTAGATTGATTTGTCATCCAATATATATGCTAGCATGTCAGCTAGAAAACTAATGATATCATCAAGATTACAAATTGAAAAGCTTTACTTCATAGCTAATGCTTGTCATTGCTCAGGCCACGCAAGAAGCGTTGGAGAGGAAAAAAGTGGGCCAAGGAAAATGAAAAACAGGGAGCTGGAGATAGTTACATGTCTTGTGCGAAATGCCCATGCTTTTGTTGTTTCAGGAGAGAGGTGAGAGGTTGATTGCTTCTATATTTCTGCGGATTTTTTTCTTAAGAAATCAAGTTAGTTTTCAGTAAACTGCTGCCAAAGACTGCTTGGTGTCTGCAGGGAGCATGGCTTGGGGCAGTGCTGGCACTCTGAGAGTGGCCGTGAGGATTGAGTGTTCAAAAGAGCACTGTGTGCTTTTTCTGCTTGTTTGTGTCCCCTTCACTCCTGCCTGCAGCTTTCAGAGAAATAAAATATGCTACCCCATTCCTCTGAAATGCCTTCTTCCGGCTCCCTCTATACATCTCAGTGGGTTTCGTCTTAAAATTGTCTACTTGAATGTTTAGGAGACAATGTGATCTCCTTAAATGAGCGGTTTTGGAGTCTGTCTACAAAGGATATGTCATAAAGTTAATTATACTGTATGAAAGCTAATGAGTGTGTGTGTATTTTTGGTGCTGCCCAGCTGGGACGCTGACAGAGCATTTCTCACTTCATCTCATTTGGCTTTAACAAAACAAAAATGTTTTAGTCAATGGCTCACCATAAGGCCATGCCAAATCACCTTGTGGAAACCGAGGGAGTTACACTGAGGGAAGCTCAGTTGTGTGCAGGGAAAAAATAGGACCTATTCTTTCCTGTTGCAAGAAGTCAAGCAAGCTTTTGGAGGATGAGATTCATCAGAGCTGCTGCAGTCTGTGGCTGAGGGGCGATGAGGAAAAGGCAGATGAAAGAGAGAACTCATGAGAGATTTTCTGCTGCATTTTCCTCCTCTGCTGCTCAGGAGAGACAGGCTGCTTGTGGTGGGAGTGAATCTGCTTTTCCTAGCTTGTGAATTATGGCACTAGAGTTTCCCTTTGTAACCCAGATCTGCACTCCCTGTGCCAGCTTGCAGCTCTGCAGCACTCGCATGACTATGTTAACTGCTTCTGCCTTTTAGGCTGATTTGGAGGCCAAAAAAAATTGTGCCTATGGCTGAGGAAGGTGTAAGGATGTTTGACAAAAGAGGTATTACATTTGTGAGAAGGTACAAGGTAGCATGTCAGTGGGACAGATCCTTACAGGAGATGCAGCTGAATAAGGATGACTTGAAGTGTGTTCTCTGAAGCACGTGTAATTCCCACTTTAAAGTCAGTGAAGCAAAAAATGATGAACTAAGGTTTGTCTGCCTCTAGAGCATTCTAATGGAAACAATATAGTGTTTCCTCCCCACCCATTTGCATCACCCTACTGCGTAAACAAAACAGAGAAAGCAAATTTAGTATTAAAAAAGAAATGGTATGTAGAAAGTAGAGGGTGTTCCAGTCTGAGGTGCATTTAATCAGAATGATTGGGTTTATTAGCCTAATTCTAGGAATTGGTAATCAGTTTTCCTTAAAACAGGATTAGCATTCATTTTGCTTAATAGGAAATAAGGATAAGTAGTGCTTAATCAGTTACTAAATGTAAGTGAAAATGAAACCTCTGGACTTCTATTGAGGAAGCTGCCAAATCGGAGTTAATCAGGAGAAGACTGAAAATGTAATGAACACTTCAGTTCTTTGGGGTTTTTTCACCGTATGGTATTCTTATGTTTTAATTGTTTGCTGAAGGTTCAGAAAGGCCTCTGAAAGGAACACACTCCTTGAACACTTCATGAACAGATGTGCATATGGCAAGAGGTCTGCATGTTTATATTTTTCTCTCTCAAACACTTCATTCACAGACATCTCATCTCTGGTAGAGATTAGGAGGGTCTGTGGGCTTATGAAGAATATGACCATGTAAAGAGTTGAATATTTTGCTCCTCAGAAGGTACTGATTCAGATGTTCATGCTCTCTAGATTTTAATAATTAAAAAAGATATGGGGAAGCTGTTTCAGATGGAGGAAGGCTGCAATGTCACACAAATCCACAACAGATACTGTGAATCATAGAGGTGATTAGTATTGGGCAGAGGGGGAAGCAGGGAACAGTTTCTGGAGGGAGCCAGGGCATATCTAAGTGGATTTTTAAATACAGGGAGCTGGCACCTCTCTCTCTTGCCCCAAGGCAGAATTTTACAGAGTGCATGGTTTTGAGTTACAGCTCCTTCTATTCACCTCAAGTTATATATATAGCTTTAGGAGAGACAGTGGAGAACAAAAACCTAGGTAAATGGAGCAGGGTGTCTTTGTTCTACCTCACTTCCCTCAGCAGACACTCTGGGTTAGAGACAACTTGCTGAGCTGTAGATCAACTTCATTTTGACCTGGGAGAGCAGTTCTTATGCTAGCTGTTTGAAATTGTACCCTGAAATGAGTAGGAGCTGATAAAATATGCTTAGAGATGCTTTACAATTATATAGTGGTCTAATAACAAATATTTTTGTTCTGCACACCTTGAATGTAGCATTCCTATTGCATATTGCATTTCACATTTTAACTGATGCTTTGCATGGTGATTTGTGCCTTGTGGTTATGGTAGCTCAACAGTGAGGGCAGATACCAGGTATGGATGGATTTTGAGAGAGGTTGCATAATGTGCTTGAAGTCTGGTCCTTTTCTCCAAGGCATGTGGGACAGCTACCAGTGACTTCAGGAGGGGCTCGCAGATGCTCAGTTAGTACTTAACGAAAAGGTGGATGTCCTAGGCTAGATCCAGTGCTCCCAGGACATATTTGCTATGGTAAAATCACTACCTGGACCCCAGATTTTCCTTTTTTCTTCTTTTTTCCTCTGTCATAATCTACAGCAGCTAAACAGCAAGTCATGCTGTTGCATAATGTTGTAAGAACTCTCTTAATTTACTTTTTTTTCCAAGACATTTAAGCCAACCTGTCAGAATTTTCCATGAGGCAATTAGGTAGCTGGTATCACTGTTTGTCCCTGGGGATCTTTATCTATCACAATGATTCTGTACAGTCAGGAATAGAAAAAGAAATTGCAAGAAATTCCTTGCAATTATCAGTCATCAACTTGATTTGATATCTACCAGATGTTCTCTCTTGTCTCTTGCTGCATGTCTCAGCCCTGGATCCCTGCTCTGCCTATATCAGCCTGAATGAGCCCTGGAGGAACACAGATCATCAGATAAATGCTTCCCATGGCCAGCCAACCTGTGACAGTCAAATTGACGGGGAGTGGTATCGCTTCACTGGCATGGCTGGCGATGCTATGCCCACCTTCTGCATCCCAGAGAACCACTGTGGCACCCATGCTCCCATCTGGCTCAATGGCAGCCACCCACGAGAGTCAGATGGCATCGTCCCACGCCAGGCTTGTGCCAGCTTCAATGGGAACTGCTGCCTTTGGAATACCACAATTGATGTGAAGGCGTGTCCGGGCGGGTACTATGTGTATCACTTAATCAGGCCTAGCGTTTGTTTCCATGCATACTGTGGCCGTAAGTAGCTGCTGAGATTGCTTTTCTGAAACCCCCTGGTCCCTGTGATGCAGGAGAGGTAGTGAGCACCCATATACCTGAAAGAGGTGCTGACTGGTTTCTGGCTCTCTCACCCTAAAGTGTGTCAGGTGATGCAGTGCAGTTGGTGGCCTGTCTATGTGAGATCAATCAAGCAACTTCACCTCTGTGAATTCTAGCCTTTACTCAGCAGAAATCTTCCATGGCTGGCCTGGCTGCAGTGATTTAATGCTCTCTGTGGACCCTGTGGTTTGTGTTGGCATGCTACCAAAGCCAACAGTTGCATCTCTGACTTACAGTAATTAAACTGAATTGTTTCTTATCAGCTTCAGTGGTTCAGCTTTCCTAATGTGGGCTAGGTGTATAGCTGATGGACTAGAAACAGGGCTTGAAGTACAGTATTTTTGTGCATGCTCAGTGGTTTGTGCTGACAACATTCTTGTCATGCCCTAGATTTTTATGACATCTGCGATGTGGTGGATTGCCAGGGCTCCTGCCTGGACACCAGTGACTGCACATGTTCCCTTGGGACGACACTAGGACCTGATGGACAGACATGTCTTGGTAAGGGTGGAAACAACTTGTGTCAGTTACTGGTACTTTCTTTCTCCTTTGTTTCATTACATTTCAGTCCATTATCCTACAAAGCAGTACAAAAAAGGAAAAGTATTCTGGTGGAGTTTTCTCCTCTTGCTGCCTAGAACAGGTCTTTGATTCTGTAAATTGTTTCCAGTTTCTCTCTGCAGGGTGAGATACAACATCGATTGACTGAATACATTCTGGTGCCCCTGGAGCTACACAGGCTACATTCGCTTTCTGCATGGCTCAGCTGCTGAAGGCAGCAGCTTCACTGACACTAGTAGAGTCTCTGCAAGATCACAGTACAGTCTCACTGGTATTCAGGAACAGTTGTGCAGTCTGTCATTAGAAACTTCCTTTCTCCCGCCCTGTTGAATGTCCCTTTCCTCCAAGAAAAGTTTCACTGGCTGAAAAAGGGCTAGTGAAGGGTTTAACATACTTTTAGTGCTCTTGTGGGGCATTGTCCAGGGCCTGGGGCTTGAGGAGAGCCAAAGTGGTTTTAGGCAGCATGACAGGGTGGTACTGAGGGGCTGGCATTTGGTGGCTGCACTGGGAGAGACTAGTATGACCAGGAGAAAGGTGCATGGCTGTGAGAGCAGTGCTGGGAATGTGGGCTTGAGGGATTTGTGAGGGAATCCCCATGAACCTTTGAGAAGAGGACAGCTGTGGTTGTGTGTGTGGTACTGAGAGGAAAGCACCTGGACTGTGAGGTCTTAGGATGAAGACGGTCTGTGAGGCAATGTAAAAGGCTGTTGGATTGCTGCAGAGCCGCAGCAATGGACAGGAAGAGGTGACACAGAGGGAGAAAGGGGTGCTAGTGTTCATGGAAAGTGAGGTCTCATTTTTATCCTTGTGTCTTGATTTGATGAAGAAGTTGAAAGCAGAATTAGTCCAGGAGGCTGTGTGGCAGGTCAATTTCTTCCATACAGACTACAGCTGACAAAGCATGTGCAGTCATAGAGTCATAGAATAGTTAGGGTTGGAAAGGACCTTAAGATCATCCCTGCCAGGAGCAGGGACACCTCACACTAAACCAGGTCACCCAATGCTGCATCCAGCCTGGCCTTGAACACCCCCAGGGATGGAGCACTCACAACCTCCCTGGGAAACCCATTCCAGTGCCTCACCACCCTAACAGGAAAGAATTTCTTCCTTATATCCAATCTAAACCTCTCCTGTTTAAGTTTGAACCCGTTACCCCTTGTCCTATCACTATAGTCCCTAATGAAGAACCCCTCCCCAGCATCCCTATAGGCCCCTTTCAGATACTGGAAGGCTGCTATGAGGTCTCCATGCAGCCTTCTCTTCTCCAGGCTGAACAGTCCCATCTTTCTCAGCCTATGTTCATATGGGAGGTGCTCCAGTCCCCTGATCATCCTTGTGGCCCTCCTCTGGACTTGCTCCAACAGCTCCATGTCCTTTTTATGTTGAGGACACCAGAACCGCACACAGTACTCCAAGTGAGGTCTCATGAGAGCAGAGTAGAGAGGCAGGATCATCTCCTTTGACCTGCTGGTCACGCTTCTTTCGATGCAGCCCAGTCAGTTTCTTTCTTTGTATTCCTCATGTCTGTGAGTGTCAGGGTAGGGGTCACAGTCATTACAATTTGTGAGGAGAGCAGCCTGGCCTTGCTGGAGATTTATACTTGTTCACACTGATTCTTCAGAAGGGTTTTTCTTAAGCTGCTCTACATCTCTGCAGCTGAGTGGCTGAGCTAGCTCTCAGCTAATTAAAAGCATTTATTGGCTGCTTCTGTATAAGACTTCCAGTCACAGAAGTGCCTTTGACAAGCACCAGCACTCAATAAATCTGTGGCAGGCTCACAGGAAAGGATTTAATTCCAGAAGCATGCAAGGAGTTTTGAGCCTGTGTATCTATGCTGCAGCTGCCTTCATGCCCACATGGCCAGGGCAAACAGGATTTCTGCACTGCTGCTTCTCTTCATGATAATCAGATGGCACACCACCTCAGTTGTAATAATCACACTAGCTTGCCAACCTACACCCTCTGTTGTTGTATGGCTCATTCATCTTTCTAATGACTTTCTGTTTTGCATTTTCTGTTAACCTCCCTGAGCTAGGTTGAATTCTCTTCAATACATTCTATGTTTTGAATCCCAGAGTAGAACTGCTGATCCTGAGTTATATTTTCATTTGCAAACTTAGAGGTTCGATTAGGCCTTGGACTTTCTGCCATGGATCCGCAATGTCATGGATACACCATTCTGTTGTGTTGTAGAACTTGGAGGACCAGCAAGGTGAATTGCTGGTTACAGCCCTTTGATCAAGCTAACCTGTAGGGCCTTCTAACAGCATCTCTGTCTTTGCCAACTTCCCTTTCACTCTTCTGTCTGTTTTTTAGGCAGCATTAGTTTTATTGTTAGAAGTGAAAATGTTGAGCCTGTCATACATGTGAAAAGCCTGTCACTGTGTCACTGTGTGTGTGTCCTGGACGTGCTTTCTGCCTTCCAAGCCCCAGGGTACCAGCCATTTCTTCGACTAAAAATATTCACATTGGTTGTGAAAGGAGACAACACCACCAGCTGCAGGCTGCAAGTACTGTGTGTGTGGGGGACCACTTACACCTAGGAGAGCTCATCTCTGAGCTGTCCCATAAATGGTATTTTTCTTTTTTCTTGGTTTTAAAGCTTCTGACATCTAGGAAATGGTAACTTCTAAGTTGTTTTAGTGAAACCTCAAGTGAAATCAGGTTGAAGAATGAGAACCTTGGAGAACAAAGTACTTTTGGGAGTAAAAAACAGGGACATACAGGAACTTTAGCCTTTAAAACAGAAAATAAGGAAGTTTTCAGAACTTTACCAAGAGATTCAAAAGCATCTGCTGTGGGTTTATTTCAACAAATACCCTCAACACGTTAGAAGGCTCTACTGAAGAGCTGAATGCAGCCAGCACAGAAACATGACACAGTGTACATGGGTATATTGCTGTAGGTTATAAAAACTCAGTGCAGGCCTATCAAAAGGTTGTTCTGCAACCTTCAAAAGGTTCTGCTCCAGAAAACAGGGTGCCAGCTCAGGCACTTCTCTTTCTTCTGAACTGGAGAGGTAGGAGCCATAGCTCTGTGGAAGCTCTTTGCTTATCTTCAGAGTAAGCAGCTAATGGCTGTGATGGCCTGTGAGACACCAACGCCCAAGTTAGGTCTCACCATGGTGAGTTGACAGTTCTGTTCTGCAAGAACACCTGAGCTACCTGGTGCAGAAAGCAGCCGGAGCTGCGGCAAGAGGGCGAAATGATGAAATTTCTCATGACCTGGCTTTTCTTGGGAAAGTTTCATGGGGTTCATTAAAACGTGTTGGTTTGATTTGTTTATATGTTCACAGCTGGTTTTCATTCCTGTGTCTCTGTTGAAATAAGGGGTGAATCATTTAAAATTGCTGTAGGATAGTTGGCCACGTGTAGCAGTAGCAGGTGTGATACAGAAACAGGGTTTATTTTTGACCAGTTCTCATAATCGCCTAGTTTTACAATGCACTTAACAGTCATGTTAGCTCTACTCTAATGTCTTTGTGAGTGGAGAATAGTTTAGGATGACAAGGTAAGTGCAAACACAAACTCTCCAGTATGTGGAACCAGTTTGGAAGTTTCCCAGTGGGACTGTGCCCATCTTCACTCCAAAATGGCTGCTGCGTGCATGTGGTGTTTCCCTCCCAGTCTGTTTAGCTCCTGATGTAGACGCAACATAGCATTACATTCTGCTACTGTCAGTAAGCAGTGCTCTTTAGCATTTTAGTGGGATTGACCATCTATGTGGCCAAGATCCAGATTGTGAGGCCAGAAAAGCTAGTCCATGGTCTGACCAGCACTCCCATGTAACATCCCCTTTTTGCCAGCTGTGTTTACCCAGGGGTATGTTATGACACTGGTTTCCTTTTTTCAGATGAAAATGAATGTGAGCAGAACAATGGAGGCTGCAGTGAATTCTGTGTTAACCTGAAGAACTCCTACCGCTGTGAGTGCGGGATTGGGCGCACACTGGGAAGTGATGGGAAAACCTGTGAAGGTGAGGTTTCAGCTATCATGGTCTGCTGGAAACAATACAAATCATTCCCCTTCACTTGCATCACTAGTTCTCTTGAAGCTGGGATTAAATGTCACTCCTATCACTTCTGTGCTTCCCAGTGGCATTGTTACTGAAATAACCTTCTAATCACACAGAGAGAAGTCTCCTTGTTGTTCTCTGTGTCTTGTGTATTTGTGTTAGGGTTTGCTTGTATTTGCCTCTAGGGGGAGGAGGGGCAGCAGTGGATCTTAGTTTGGGTGTCCACACAGAGTTGTAGTTATTTCTGGAGATGCTGGGATTTTTCTCTGTACATTTGTATGAGAGCTGTGCAGGGACAGCTTTAGCATTGCTGGTTTTTGACAGCTAGCATTAGCTATGGGGTAAATGTCATGACATTAGACAACAGTAGGGTCACTTAACCTTCTAGAGTACAGACTGAGAAGAGGGGGTGCTAGTCTGTAGACAGAAGCTAGATTTGAGAATAGGGATGTGTTTTGTTTGATTTTTGTATGTAGTTAGTGGTGGGCTTTGCTGTGTACAAATGCTTCAGTTACGTCCCAGTGGTGGCACAGCCAGGCTGAAAACCCTTGATGAGCTTGATAGCTTAGCAGGGACTTCAAGACCAAATTGTAGGTTTTATCTGTTGTCATTAACAATGTACAGACATCTTTGAGGAGAAACAGGAAAACCAAGTTAAAAATGACGTGTGCCTGATGTTTTCTATGGTCAGCTGTGAAGAGCACTGTGCCCCCTCATAAGCAAAGCTGCTGTGTCGTATGTTCACAGATATTGGGGGGCCTTCGACAAAAATAATAGCTTACATATGTGCCGCACTTCTGAGCTACCTGAATGCCAGAATTGAAATTATCTACAGTCTGCATGCAAACTTACATTAGCTGCTGTGTGGCAGGCATCCATGGTGCAGAGAAGAGGGATTGCCATTGTATTTTTGGGCTGCACTCCAGCTTTCTTTGTAGTTCATTGACAAATGGCTCCAAGCTGCAGTTTTTGTCTCTCTTTTCCCTCTCTTTGATAACAAAGCATATTTCATTTCACTTCTCTGAAAATTGCCTCTCTGAGCTCCATTAATAAACATCACTCATCCAGATAATGACGCTTCCCTGGGGAGCTGCTGTGCAGAGTGCTCCTTAAGTATACTTGTTAGGTTGGCTGGGGCCAAAAGTGATCTGTGGGCTTTGTACCTTCCACATCCAGCACTGAACCTGTGGGGTGTCATGTAAACCCAGCTGTGCTACGTGACAGTCTTTATTCCTGAGCACTGCACTTTTCTAACAGGGCTGGAGTAGTCTGTGCTTGGAAGCTTGTTTGTTTCTGCAGTTCTTAAAGTTGTATTTTAAGACCTTTTGATGTATCATTTAACTTCTCCTTATGTAAGAAGGATGGTGCTTTTCATGAGTTTTGACACTGCTGCTGAGGATTTTTACAATCTTGTTAGTGAGTTTTATTTCTAAGGATGTGCCCTGAGCTTTGTGAACCATTAGAGTATGCGACTTACTTGTGAGCCACTTCACAGCTGTTGCTAAAAATAATAAATGGAAGAGATTTATCTTGATTATATGAGCTAGAGAGGCTTAGTAAGGTTAAGAGTATCTCGAAATTTCCATTATAATGCCTTACCCATTACTTTGACTCTCATGGACAAGCAATGACACTGTTGTTTTTCATGTAATCTATAGGACTGAGTATGGGATTTGCATTCTTTCCTTTATATTTCAGTGAAAACCATACAGTCATTTCTGATGCTAGGCTTAGGGAGAAATACTTTGTATTTATGATTTCTTACAGTATGTGTATTACTTGAGGATATGTATTCATTCCAAAAGGTAAAAAGAATATCAAGCAGTGTAGGTTTTGGTTTTCTTTAAATGGTATACTCTGTTATTTTCTTTATAATAGAAAGCCGACAACTGATAATGGCCTTATTTGTCTTTAGTTTTTCAAATCTTCAGAATGACCTTTTAGGCTCTTTTCTGTTCAGGTGAGGCAATCCTCTGAGGAACTGAGGTTTCATGCAAAACATATTCCTAGCCACTACAGCTGCAGAAAAGATGACAAATCCTCCAATTAGCTGTGCTGCTGTCTCTCCTCTGCACTTTAGAATGGGAGAGAATTAGGAGGTGAATTGACCTTACACTGTATTCTTGTGTCAGTCTGTCACAAACCGTCAAAATTCCTGCTAAACAAACTCCTACAAGCTGTGCTTCATCCTCAGCCTACAAAGGGGATGCAGGAAGTCAGTACACCCACCTCCACAACAGCTGGCAAACCCAGAGGCAAAATGCACAATGTCTTCTCTCTCGTATTCCTGATGGGAGTAGGAACTGGCTACCTGTGAGTCTGTTCTCCCCAAGACACCTCCCCTGCAAATCTCAGGGCTTTAAATCTGGTGGTGACAAAGGGAATGAGTATGGTTCCACATGGTAAAAGTTATAAGATGATTTTCCTCCCACCCTTTTGAAGTAAGAAATAACATAAAAGGTAGTTTAAGATGATTTCTTAGAAGTTAGAGACAAGCTGAAGATTGCCTATTCAGCTGCCTTACATATGCCAGTTATAGCATGTGATTTATTTTGGTAAGCTTTTTCACAAAATTCCTTGTTAACTTCATGGTGAAATGAGAAACACAGGAGATTCTACAATTAAAACCAGGGTTTCACCACATCTTGAAAGAAAGCTCTCTCTCTGCTGTTGCCTTTGAGCTCTGTGTTGGTCATGCCGTTTGTTAGTCACCCAGGAGAGTATGTTGGGGGCCTGTGTAGCTGCCACACAACTGTCTGAGGAGCAGTATGTGCTGAGTTTTCTTTCTTTTGCAGAAATTGAAGGCTGTCACAATAACAATGGAGGCTGCAGCCATACCTGTATTGAAATGGAAGACACATACCAATGTGAATGTCCAAGGGGACTTGTTCTGTCAGAAGACAATCACACTTGCCAAGGTAGGTCAACAGCCTCTGTCCCCTGAATGCCGAAAGTATGTCTGAAGGAACTTGTCTTCTTGGTTTTGTTGTGTTCTCTTAGTCTGACCTTTCCAGTTTGGTTAACGGAGCTCTGTCATTAATGACAGATCATCCAACATCAAGAGCCTGGAGATAACTGCTGTTGTTACCAGACAGGAGAATAGAGACACAGAACCCAGCTGGGTGCCTCTTGCATCACAGGTGGTTTTGGCAGTGTTCACTTACAATTAAGATTCATAGAATCATAGAAGCATTAGGTTGAAAAGGACCTTAAGATCGTCTAGTTCCAACCCCCCTGCCAGGAGCAGGGACACCTCACACTAAACCATGCCACCCAAGGCTCTGTCCAACCTGGCCTTGAACACCCCCAGGGATGGAGCATTCACAACTTCCCTGGGAAACCCATTCCAGTGCCTCACCACCCTAACAGGAAAGAATTTCTTCCTTATATCCAGTCTAAACTCCCCCTGTTTAAGTTTTAACCCATTGCCCCTTGTCCTGTCACTACAGTCCCTCATGAAGAACCCCTCCCCAGCATCCCTATAGGCCCCTTTCAGATACTGGAAGGCTGCTATGAGGTCTCCATGCAGCCTTCTCTTCTCCAGGCTGAACAGTCCCAAGTTTCTCAGCCTGTCTTCATACAGGAGGTGCTCCGGTCCCCTGATATCCTCGTGGCCCTCCTCTGGACTTGCTCCAACAGCTCCATGTCCTTTTTATGTTGAGGACACCAGAACCGCACACAATAGTCCAGGTGAGGTCTCACGATAGCAGAGCAGAGGGGCAGGATCACCTCCTTCGACCTGCTGGTCATGCTCCTTTTGATGCAGGCCAGGATACGGTTGCTTTCTGGGCTGTGAGTGCACACTGCAGTCACCTCATGTTCATGTTCTCATCGACCATCACCCCCAAATCCTCCTCTGCAGGGCTGCTCTGAATCTCTTCTCTGTCCAACCTGTAGCTGTGCCTGGGATTGCTCCAACCCAGGTGTAAGATTGCTTAACATCTCCCATTATATTGCTCTGCTTCAGCTGTGTATGCTTTTAACAGATTTATGCCATTAGAACTGGAATTTTTCATGCTTCAAACTGGGCTTTTAAAGTTTCAGTTAAAGTGTTTCAGTCCCTTCCAAGAATGGGGTGGGAGAGGCTTTTTTTTGCCCATGTATCTCAATAGCCACTCCAATAAGTATTCCTATGTCTTGAAGCAGAGTACTAGTTTTGATACAGGGTGATTTTGCTGTCCCTTAGAAAAGTAACCAAGATAGTATCTGAAAATTGACTGTTGCTTTTGCTGCATAGAGGCAAGGGCAATGGTATATCCTTGGGAGGCCTTCCATCTGAACTTTGCTCCGTTCCTGTATGCAGGGAGTCCTTCTTGCTGACTCACTTGAACCTATAGCATGCAATTAGAATAAATGTGTTTCCTGATTTGGTTTGCAAGAGCTGAGTGAGATTTCCTCTACAACTACATCCAGACTCCCAGGAGTCAGTTTAGCTCTGCAGCAGTGAGTGCAGGGAGCAGAGGACCAGGGGAAAGTTCCTGAGGACTTCCAGAGTTGAGCAGATGGTCTGTAGCTCCTCATGCAATGACTTTTTACAATCCAGGACTTGCTCCCAGGATTCTTCTGGGTCTCATAATTCCACAGCAAGCTGAGCCCCTGGGGTGCTGAAAGCATCAAGAAGCCTGTGTGTCTTACAGAGAAGATGTCTGCTATGATCTGCTGATGAAAGGATATTCAGTCAAAATTGTGTGTTGAGGAAAGGTGTATGAGCATGTGAAAGATGGGTAATGCTCTCTGGTGGGACTCATCTGACTTGCCTGGCCACTTCTCAGACATGTTAGGTTCAGTACAAAGCTGGAGAAGTTGCACTACTGCCCTGGTAGAGACAGACCTCATAGCTCTCTGCTTGTGTTCTGCCTTCGTGGGCCCATGAATAACCTTTGCAGTTGCTTCCAGACATTTCCATGCGAATTTGCTAATGTGCTAGACTTGGGCCATAGCCCAGAGTAGGATCTAAAAATGCAACAAAAGGAAGCCTGTCATAGGCTAATTCACTTGGGCTTTAGATAATACCAATGTGCTGGTATGCTCAGAACTTTCTGTAGTCTGATGTGTTACAAATTGCCCAGGCACAAGAGGAACAGACCTGGACTTCATGGGGGACAACAGGGCAGGCATGCCTTAGAGAGGAAGTTGGAATGGTTCTAGTTGATGAAATTTCTGCTTTTTAATCTTATTAGAAATGCAGGGCACTGTTTTCAGGGATGAGCACTCACACTTGGGATTCAGGAGTGCTGCTCCAGAAGACCCAGGTGGGGAGGAGGAGATGGGGTTTTCCAAAAGCCATGATTATGCTTACTGATTAAAGGTCTGACTGATGGATAAGAGCCAGAAAAGAGTAATGTTTTTCATCCCTGGCTCCCTGGAGCAACCCTAGCAGGGTTAAAAGGCCATTCATTTTCCAGCCAGTGTTTCTTCTGGGGCTGCTAAAGAGAGCAGCAGCGTTGCTGGGTGCCAGGCTGAGGCTCGGGATACAGCATCTCATAAAGTGAAATTGCTTGTTCTTTTGCATTTCATGAATCTAAGTCCCCACGCAGTGGTTTGCAATTTTGAGAAGATGTGGCAGAATATATCTGGAACTGTACCACACAAATTTTTATGTCATCTAATCAGGTTTGTAGTTGTACAATTAATAGTGCAGGGCAGGCACAGTTGCCTGAAGCAATTGGATCTGCAGCCTATCAACCCTCCTCTGTACTGTCTCTACATTCAGAAGAAACATTAATAATCCTCCACAGAAATCACAGTTTTGGCTACAATGCTGCCACAAAGATACCAGCCAATTAAATACTTGGAATTTTGCAGATCATCCTAATACCCCACCTCTTTCTGAAGTGTGGTGGTGAAATGTTCCTTCTCCCTTCTCAAGTGCCCAAGCCTTGTGTTCAGCTAAGCAGGGTACAATGGTGTAGTTGATCTGGGGTTTGCTAGTAGTGGTTCAAGGCTCCCCAGCACCAGAGAGCTTGTTCCACTGAGCAGCCTGTGCAAAAAGATAGCCTCTGCTCCAAGCAGCTGTACTTTGAAAGGCCAAGGAAGGAACCGAAGGCTGGACAAGGAACATGGTGCCAACAACAGCAGACAGTAGAATGAGTCACAGAAGCTTCCCACCAGCATCAGGGTACTGCAGGCATTGGTGCAAAGCAGAGTTTAAAGCAGTAATGCAGAGGCTTTCCTAGTACTTACACATGCTCTGGGGTGTATGAGGGTGAATAACTGAAATGTTTGACAGGTGAAGACTGGGTGAGGCTCTCAAGAGGCTTGCATCGTGGGGTGAGCCCAGGACAGGGATGCAAGAGATGGATGCTGACAGCAAGTCAGGAGAGTGCAGTGCTCTGAATAGATGAAAGAAGTTGTGAATTAAATTAATTACCCAGGGTAACTCATTTCTGTTGGGCATCTCAGTGCTGGCAGTCAGGACCCCACCTGGAATAACATGTCTGCATATAGCCATGGGCTACCATTCCAGCCTCTTTTCAGCTCCCCCTGTGGTGTTCCTGGCAGTCTCTCTTGGGAAAATCAGGCCCGCTCAGTGAATCACACTGATGAATGCAGTCTCTTTGCTTGCAGCACCACTGTTAAATTGGTAGAACTGAAACACTGTTCTCAGTATTGATTACTTGTCTGTATACAAATGTGTAGGGTGGTTTGAATTACATTACCAGTTACTCCAAGATGGTTAATATAAGGAGTTTCACAGATTGTTTTCCTAAATAATGATGACTTGGCTTGAATAAAAGTGGGACTGCTCACAGGTTCCATTCACATGTTTCTGTGCCCAGGTGGTGGAGTGCAAGCAGGTAACTCCTGCAATGCCAGAGCAGAGGTTTAATGGGTGTCTCTTCTTTCTTCCCCTTTCTGCCAATCAAAGACATTCAGAAACAGAGATAGCCTGAACTGAATTGATCCTGAACTTTGGAGAATTGCAGTTGGGATCCAAACCATCTTGCCCTGAATTACACCTTTATAAAAGCATTGTATTTTCTTATCAAGTCACTAGAACAGTGAAGCTTTAAATCCAAGTTGAGACAACCAGGTCTCCAAAGGATGTTCATCTCTCTCTGCATTGCACTGTGTTCTTAAAGTCCCTTTGTCTTCTTGTGAGGTTTGCCACTTGATGTGCTCAGTTATTCCCACTTGTCTTCTACTGTGGATAGAGGAAAATTGAAGGTAATTCTATAGTTTTCTGTTCCAACCCAGCAGTTTCATTATGTGAGCATATTGCCTTAGGCACAGTGCATACATTTTAGCATATAACCTTGAAAAGATCAACTTCTAATAAAAAATACTCCCTGCAGGTACATAGTAATCATTACAAATACCTCAGCTTGGGTAGGAGAGTTTCCTTAATGAGGGTGAAAGGTATGTTTTAGCTGTGTGCCTTGTATCCAAGGTCCAGAATCATGGCTCATACAATTAATGATCAAAATTAAGGGAAAAAAGATCATATGAATGTCAGGATTGGGACTGTAATGAATTTTAGGAAAACACTTTGGTAACTAGTGTATTTGCAGGAAGTTTTGTCATGTGATTTTGAACTGATACATGGAAAATCTGCTGGGGAGGGCTGTGTGGTTTTATGGATGGGAAGAAACCAGAATATATGCACAATTACACTTGTCCTCTGTCTAACCGAATGGATGTGTATACACCCAAGGAATATATATGGCAATTACTTGTTTAATTGAAGATTATTGCTGCTTCTTTCCTTTTTCATTTTTCCCAATCTCTACATATTCTCCCCATTCTTATGTAATGGAATTTTAATTTTTAAAAGTTCACGTGGAGATCTGTATTAAAATTCAAAGTTTGGAAGGAGGTGGAATGACTGGGTTAATAGGTTTGTTTGTCAGAGCTGGGTTTATTGCATATAAGAAGTATTATTGCAGCATATTGAGGTGCTTCCACTTTAGCTCAGCATCTCTATGGAATTGGTTTGACCTGTTCTGGGTTTGATATAAAATCTGATTAAGGGTCTTTAAAAATAGCTCTGCTTGGGGTGTTGCGAATTTGATATCCATATCTGCACAGCTCAGTTTCTACCACAAGTTTAGCAGTCATCTTCATCATCTTTTGTGGCATCGCTGTGCCAGGAGGCTATGGGGCAGTGGTAACCTAGAAGGTGGGCATACTGTAAGTAGAAATGTAATATAGGTAGTTAGATTACTATGGTAAGATAGTAACCATAAACACAGCATATGATCCCCCTTTTTGCCCAATAATAATTGTTATAGCCCTTTCCCAGCTCCCTGGAAGATTTGTAGCACCAATGGTTATTCTGGGGACTTTTCTTGTAGTTCCAGTGCTGTGCAAGTCCAGCTCTATCGAGGTGAACATCCCAAAGGACCTAGTAGGAGGCCTGGACCTTTCCCTTATAAACACTTCATGCAAAGGAGTATCCAATGGCACTCACGTCAACATCCATTTCTCCTTGAAGTCCTGTGGCACTGTTGTAGACGTATGTATACCTATTGCTGTCCTCTCTCTTAGGATCTCTCAGGTTTGGGGACTTGGTTGTGGTTTATTTGGGGCATAAACTTAGCTGTACCATCAGAGAAGTTTCCTTACTGCCATGCAGCTGGTGTCAGACTAGACCTGGGGTTGCATCCCAAAGTAGGAGAACTTGTTCCATCTCCTCTTTAGAGGTGTGCATCTGCTAGCATGGCTACAACTTTCTGCTCACCTAATCCTTCACAGAGGCAGCTTCACCATCATTTCAGTGCAGAAAGTGCAAGTGGTGTCAGTCTTCACCCTCCTGCTGAGATAGAATCTGATGCCCAGATAATATTTAAAAGTTTTAGAACGGCAACCAGTCAGGAACCAGAGAGCTCATCTTGGGAGACAGCTTGCAATTGGAAGCAAGTTCCTCTGCTTCATGCAGGAGTACAGTGCATCAAATTTAACAGCAAACTGATAGAGGCCCTCATTTCATAGGTGAGGAGGAACCTACATTCTGGTTGCAGTGTATGAATTCACAAGCTGTACTTTCAGTGGCTAGTTTATGTCTGAGTTTCTGGAACAAGATAGACTCAGCTGCTAGTCTGATCTCAGCTGCTAGCTGAGATCACTTTCTCAGTGATCTCCCCTTTCCCTTAAACTCTTTTCTTTGCTGCAGGTAATAAATGATAAAATAATTGCCACCAATCTGGTGACCGGCTTGCCCAAGCAGACTCCAGGAAGCAATGGGGACATCATTGTCCGCACCAGCAAGCTGCTGATCCCGGTGACCTGCGAGTTCCCACGCCGGTACACCATCTCTGAAGGTTATGTGCCCAACCTTAAGAACTCTCCCTTGGAAATTATGAGCCGCAACCAGGGCATCTTTCCCTTCACTCTTGAGATCTTCAAAGACAAAGACTTTGATGAGCCCTACAGGGGTGCTCTTCCCACCCTTAAGCTTCGGGACTCTCTGTACTTTGGGATTGAACCCTTGGTACATGTCAGTGGACTAGAGACACTGGTAGAGAGCTGCTTTGCCACTCCCACCTCAAAAATTGATGAGATCCTGAAGTACTACCTGATTCAAGATGGGTGAGTTCACTGTTCTCTCTCTTGCTGGCTCTTAGACTGGAGTTGGCAGTGGGGCTAAATTGCATTGCCTGTGTGATACAGGAAATACCATCACTTCTTCACAGCAGCCTGTCTGCTGTGTTCCTAGACCAGCAGCAGCCAGGCCTTTCAGTTGTCAACCTGAAACCACCTGTCCCATCAAAAGTAATTGGCAGAAACAGCAAGAGGTAGTGAAAAAGGTTACTCCAAGTGCAGCCTTTACAGGACATATTTCCCTCTGGCTAGCTTTGTAGATAATTGAGTTGGCTTCTGTAGAAAAGATATCCTTCCTGATATCCTCTCTCTGCCAGCCTGCTGAGTGCCAAACCAATCAGCAGAACCCCCTGATGGCTGCGTGCCACTGCCGCCCAGCCGCCACAGCAACTGGAGCAGGCTTCTTGATATTTCCCATCATGGCCTTATTATAGCATGAGCCAGAAGACTTTGTGGCTGGTCCAGATTGGAGCTCCAGGAGCTTCCCTTGCTTTCCTCTGTCTCATACCTGGCAGGGCAATAAGTTTGGGGTCCCTCAGTTTGGCTGTAATTTTCTGAGGCATTTGGAGTTAGAGATCATTCCAGGATAACTCAGGGTAGATCTGTGGGTTCACTCTAATGGGTTTTGCATCACAGGTTTGGAGAGCATTGCTGTATGCTCTGCTGTGGCTTCTACAATGGAACCCCTGTTTTCAGACACTTTATTGGGTGGTAACATGACAGAGCCATGGTACAGTGTTGCTGTGGAGTGTTCGCATCCAGCGGTGCCTGGCAGCTTAACCAGACAACACTGTGGTAAAATCACATGTGGGAACCAGTCTGCTACCATCTAGGGAGAAAATAAAAAGTAATACCTAAGCCAGAGTGATAGCTAAGACATACCCAAATGTCATAGCCTGACAGCCTTGTAGAAGTTCTGTATTCTGTCTGCCAGCCCATCTAATGAGAACAACAATTATTTCCTCAGCTGCCAGGCTAAATCACCCACCATTACAGCTGGTGATGACAAGTCCTGTGTGATTGCCTTGTAACAAAGGGGTCCTGCAGAGTACATACACAAAAATACTGGTTTAGTTTCCTTCTAACAAAGGTTTCAGCTTTACCTTGCTCTCCCCCTGTCCTAGGCTGCAGCTCTTCTGTGCCTGACATTTTTGGGGTTTATGAGTGGACTTGTAATGAAAGGATTGATTTATTAACTCCCTGCCTTGCCTGTTCCTGTGGACCCTCCAAACATTCATTCATTTTCACCATGAGGAAAATGATGGGATTCAAAACAGTGGGCAAAACCTGAGCTAGCAGTGAAGGGAGAGGGCAGAAAATGTCATCTCTCAATTTCACCACAGCACAACTTGGAGGATTTACGGCACCAGCAGTCCCTTTGGTACTGTTATCCTGCAGAGGGCATTAAAACTTCATCAAAGGGAAAAGTGGGCTGTAGCCAGCCGGCTGGAGCCTCATCCATTCACTGAAGGCCCCAGCATCCTCAGACATGCCAGCCTCGGTGGGCTGTGGTGTATTTAAATTGAACCGCTCACTTAGCAAAGGCTAATGATGTGCTGTTGAGCTCACTGGAGTTCTTTGTCTCTCCGTGTGCTTGCAGCTATTAAAAAGTAAAAATAGCTGAATACACTGTTGATTTGTCGATGCTCCAAACAGCTCTATAATAGCCCAGTTTCCTTCCATCAATTCAGCCCCAGAAGCCCAAGGCAATAAAGACAGCGTTTTAAAATTGGCTTGATTATGTAGGATCAAACCTGCAGGAGTTAACTGCAGCTTCCACGGGGAAACATTGTTTAAATTTAGGGAATATATCTCAGACTGAGGGATGGGAACACTCCCTCTCCTGCTTTCTTGCCTGTTAATTGCCTGCCATTGCCATTTTGCAAGGGCAATGGGGTGGGAGCCTTTTCCTCAACCATCTCTCTATGCTGATGTGACCATGCTGGAAATCGGGGTTTTCCCAGGTCCCTCCCCACTGTCTCTATAATACCCTGTACTGCTGCCAGCCCAGCCAGCCCCCAAGCAGCATTCCTGCTTCTGATCTCATTCTTCCTCTTTCTCAAAACAAAAACAAGTAAAAGGCATTGACCTATAGCACAGGCAATAAATATTGAAGCTCTTTGGGGCAATCTGGAGCAAGGTCATGTCACTGAGGGCAATCTGTTGTAATCTGATGTGGTGGGGCGCTGTGATTTATCTGAGTGTGATGGAGTTAAGGTAGTTCCACTGCAAGGCTCTATCAGTGTAGAGAAGCTTTTGGAGACCCTGAGATTTGAGTTTGAGCCAGTGTCCAAGAATCGTCATACTTTATATGCTCACAAATGAGAACGTGACTGTGAGTTGACTTTATGGCATCAAAGCTTGGCTAGCTGCTCATAAAAAGTCTGTAACTGTCACTCTTTACAATCAGATGCCTTCAGAAATGCTACTTTTAAAAGTAATTTTATCCTAAACAACTTAGTAACAGCTAATATTTGGCCTCAGAAGGGAGGAATCTCAGTCATTTTTTTTTTTAGATGTACAATATTAATTTATTAGTTCTCCTTGATGGCTTTTATGTTTATGTTCCAGGCAACTTACCTAGACAAGCACTGCAGACAGGGATATCCCTTCAGACCATGGCCATCACTGGCTGAGTAAAGAAAGCTACAGAAATACATGGAGGCAAAAACAGCACTAGGATCAGACCAATGCTTAGTGCTCCCATGAACATACTGTACTCTACATAGCATAAGGGTGATTGCAGCAGTCTGCCACCCACACAGCCTAGTCAGCCGAGCTGTGTAGAGATTTCCAGCAAAAGCAGAGCTACACGTAGATGTGGGGTTTGCTGCTGCTTGATAATTGAACACATCAAACGTCAGCGTTTCTGACAACGCCTTATGTATTTCTGGTGTAAAGATAGAAGCTAAAGGTTGCTGCAGGAGTTAGGACTTTCAGCTCTCCCACCATTACCTCTTGCTAGAAAGGACAAGCCGCATTGCAATGCAGTGTTAACAGCAGCAGCTGGGCCTCTCAGAAGGCTTCAGGCTTTGCACTAGGCAGCAGTAATTACCAAGTCACTAACTTTTTGTCTTGCTGTTTCTCTGTCAAACCCTAAATAGGCTGTAACAGGTTATAAATAGACTGCACCTGGAATGTAACTGCTATTTTTTTGCAGTTCGAAGATGTCTTGCACGATCATATAATGCTAGTGATGAAGAAATTGAAACGATGAATTTTAGTGTAAGAATTTTAGCTGTCCAACCAAGCGTAGCAGGAAGTAAAATGTAAATGATGCAAAGCAAAGTAAATCTGGATTTTTATGTTTTTCATAATCTGTGATATTTTAGTAATGTGAGTACAGGCTTCTTCATTTTAAGCATGATTTATGTGCATGTATATGTGTGTATAGAAAGCACATAATATATAGTGTATAAGATCTCTGTTGATCACTGCAGACTGTTGCATAGGAAGGTGAAATGAGGACAAACTTGCCTGCAGCTCTCTGGCAAGTCCCTCTGACAAGGGGACTGGACCACATCCTGCCAGCTCTCTGCTGCTGAGCTGTTCTTTGTCTGGATATGCTATTATCACCACTGTTGTTTTTCCCCATCATTCGTGAATTTTCTCCTGTGGCCAAAGAGGAAGTAACATGGATGGTAGCTTAGATTGAGAGAGCCAAGTTCTCCTTTCCTTTCTATGGTTAAATATACTGGGATGTTTTTTCTCTTTCATTTTCCATTTCTGGGAAACCCATTAAAGCCTATCCCTCTGTTTTCCTCAGCTGCGTTTCTGATGATTCAGTGAAGCAGTACACGTCAAAGGACCATCTTGCCAAGCATTTCCAGGTTCCTGTGTTCAAGTTTGTGGGCAAAGACAACAAGGTAACCTCAAAGCACACCCATGAAATATTGCATCAGCTCTGATCTGACTGGGGAATCTCAGCACAGAATTGGCTGTATTAGAGCTCAAAGGAGATGAGTGGCTGCCACAAGGCAGATAGTGCTGTGCCTATTCCAGCAGTGTTGTCTTTCAGGACCCTGACACAGGTACTTTAGGAGAGAGTGATAAAACCAGCTAAAATTAAGTAAAGTATGAAAGACAGTTGCCATAGCAGGCTGAAATAATTGTTGTTTTCTGAGTAGTCTTACTGGACACTTGTATACTGGGTGAGAAAAGTGTTCCCAATCACCAGGCAGTGCACAGTGTCCTATCTTTAAAACAAGATGGTCTATGGTTTTGAATCTCTTCAACCTTATATCTTCTCTACCTGTTGTGAGTACAGGTGCCAGGTTTTCAGATACAGAGCCACCATACTGTTTAATTCAATGTGAAACCATGCTGTCAAGGCTGGTGGCACTCTGAGGCAAAAGCTTTGTAGTGGGAGGACAGTTGAAAGATAATGCCATTTTCCTATGCGGGTAGGTTCTCTGTGCTAGAAGAAATCTAGTCTTACAGTCACTGTTATGTTCAGCCAATGCTGTTTGCTCCAGATGTCATAAAGCTGCCACTCCAGCTACAGCCTCAGTAGTTAAAACAGATGAGATCTTTCAAAATTCAAAGATTTTGCTTGGCTGTCTGTTTGCCACTGCTGCTTCCGACCTGCATCCTCCCTGCCTGTGCAATGGATTTCGCTTCAAACCTCACTGTTGACCACACATTCACAAATATTTGTTTCCCTACTTCCTGCTTGCAGGCATCTTGCTTACTCTCCTTTTCATTTATAAGGCAAGGAGTACCCGTCCTGTCACTATCTGACTTTACTGGGCAGAAGGAAAGGGCAGCTATCTCCCTGGCCTTTGTTTCCCCTTCTCCCCTCAGCTACCAGTTTTAGCTCATCATCAGCTTGAGTTTTCCTCCTTTGCCCCTCAGTCTCCTAGCTTTATGTTTTCTCCACTCGTGTCAGATTCTCTTGCATCTTTATATCAGTCCATCTCCCTGTGAGGCTTCACACGTTCTTGGCCTGCTTCCTGCTATGCAGCTCCTTACAGTTCATGTGAGATCTTCCAAGCTTATCCCTGACATTTTCATCCCTTCCTCTGGAGGATCATTTCATGCCTTCACATTACCTGTTTAGCCGTTGGCTAACAGACAGATGCCATACTCTGGCACCTCAGTCACGTGCTCTGGAAAATATGTCCTCTCCTGGGCACTTAAGAAAACATGAAGCAGCCAGTTTGGCTGTGGATGGCAATGGTGGATGTGGACCTTGTTGATGTGGGAATGGAAATGGCTGCACCACAGGAATAGCATCACCCGTTTTCTGAGAGAGCTGGCAGCAGTGCCAGTGTCATTCCCAGAGCTGTATGCTGACTTGGCCTGCTGTCTTGCTACCCTCCAGGAGGTGTTCTTGCATTGCCGCATCCTTGTGTGCGGGGCACTGGATGAGAGCTCTCGCTGTGCCCAGGGCTGCCGGAGACGGGTGCGCAGGTCAACTGAGACAGAGGAAGAGGAGGAATCTGTTCACATGGCAAACCACATCCTGACAGGTGGCCCCATCAGAATCGACTTTGATGACTAACACCCACCTAACTGGAACTGCATCTATCTCTGCTGAGACGACTTTTCTTGCCAGTGCCTTCTTGCATGGTTGTTTAAGAAACAAGAGGTATTTGGTAAAGCCCCACTGAACCACTTAGGACAGATTTCCCTAAGTGTGTGATGATTATTAGTGAAGTATGTTGGGCACGCAAGGCAGTGTGTATGGACTGAGTGCAACCCAGACTGCAGAACAGTTTATCTGCCATTTCTTCTCAACAATCCTTCAGATGAAAGGACCCTATTGCTTTTCAGGCCTGAAGCATTACCCAGCTTGGTCTTTCCCTGCATCCACCTGCAGGCTACAAAGGACTGTTTGTCCTTGACAATGTTATTCAAGCTCTTCTGTCATCAGACAATACAAACACTGTCTATCATAGCTGAACATGTTTGCTATGCAGTTCTGTGAATGATGCTGAAGCTTTGGAAGTACTGGGATTTTGGGTTGACCGTTAAAAAGCATGTATAAAAATATTATATCTCATAATGTCTTAAGTTCATTGGAGCTATAAAACAGTTGTCATTGCATGCACATTTAAATGTTATTTTTAAATAGTAAAAGTTATTTAATAAAACTTGATGTTTTTAGTGTCTTCTCATAATTGCAGCAGTTCAGCAGTATTTCCTTTAGTATTTAGTGTACTGTTATTTTTCTCCCTCTTCTGCCCCAAACAAAAATGTGGTCCCTTTCATAAATGCTATAGCACCTTGATTGTAAGAGAAATACCGTTAAACATCCTTTGTATTGTTTAGTACCTTGACTGTAAAAAAAAATGCCATTAAACAGCAGCACCCCCTCCCCCTAAGTGTGCCACTACCAAGTCTTTGAAAGTTGTAATGCATCATTACCTTGGCCTAGAGAGGCTCTGGCCCTGACAAAGGGATTAGAGGAATGCACATTAAGTGTTTCTAGCAATCATTTGTAATGTGGTTAGTTCTCAGGACAGGGTTGTCCCCAGTGAGCCTGGTGACAGCATTGTTTGAGTAACTGTGCACATTTGCAGTCCCCTGGTGGGTGAAAGCTGGACATGGATGCAATTACCGCTGGTGGTGGTGGCAGCATCATGGTTATCTGTCAGGAATCCCTTTGAGCTGTCAAGGTCCTTCCAAAGAAAACATAATGGATGATCAGATAGGGCTCCTTTGGGCTTCACTGACGAAGAGGAGTACTGTGTGGTGAAGGGAAGGAGGCACAGTCAGCAGTGAAGGACTAAGTAAGAGAGGCAGGGCTGGAGGGTGAAAGAGGAGGGATCCATCTCCATCACGGGCTGTGGCATTGCAGTGTGTTCATGAGGCTTTCTGCAAGAAGCTTTGCAGTGTGCAGTGTTCTCCCATGTGTCTGGAGGTGTGCTGGGAGTCCCCACTAGCCTGCATTACCCATTTTCTACTTTGGTTCAAAACAGCCAGATTGCTGCCAAGGCCAAAATTTGTTGCTGCTCTCAAATGGACAGGGAGTCTGTTTGAAGGGACCATTTAGAAGGGAGTCACAAATCTCCTCAGCAATGCTGTGTTTCACAGATTTATTTCTTTTGCTGAGTGAGATTCCAGTGAGGAACACAGTGATGGACTGGTAGCCTAATGATTTTTCTGAATAGCTTCATGGCTGTTTTTCCCATTTGGGAATATGTATGTGTGCATATGTGTGTGTTAGAAGAAATGAAAATGTTTCTATGATGATAAGTCAGTATAAGTGGAAAGACGCTTTTCATGTGCTACCTAGCCATATGTGAAAGAAAAAGAAATCAAAAAGCCGCCTCCTTGCATTGCCGTGCATCTCCTGGTTCTGTTGATGCACGTCTGCATTAGGACCACATGAGCAATTTCCCACTGTCATTTCTTTGTTCAGGCACCCCCTGCTAAATACACTTGTTTAGATAAAATAAGAGCTGGAAAATTAAATCAATTAGCTGGTGCCTTCTGGAAAGGCAACTGGTGTTTTTTGTTTGTGTGAAAGGGACGTGGGGGAGTAGTGGAGGAGAGATTAATTTCCTGGCTTATTTCAGTTATTGTGCACATTATTTCATTCTTCCTGACAGGTTCATATGAAGCAGCCTTTCTGCTCTGCAGCTTTTTAGTAGAATAATCTGGAAGAGTAATGAGGAGGAAACACTGGCCTATGTGGCCATGTGAATGGAGCAGTCTGGGAAGTTGCCTTGAAAGCAGGATAGTAGGTCTACTGTCTTCCACTGGCCTGTGGCCATTCCTCCTCAGACACAGGGGGAATGGCTCTTAGGCACAAACACCACCATTTCTCAAAGTCTTTTATCTCTCCCCAGTTTGCTTCTTGCTTCCATCTGTCATCTTTCTCAGCAGTACAACCGGGATATGAAATCAAAGACCAAGTTTATCTGAGAGCCAAGGCATTTGTCTCTTCAATTTAATCTGCTGCACCACATAGTGGAAACAAAACACACTGCACAAGCAGTGGTTGAACATCTGCAAGAGTTGCAAACAATCCTGCCAATGCACAAAGTCAGCAGGAAACCATCAGGTGAGCACAGTGTTGTCTTCCTGCTCAGAGCAGGATGGAAGTGAAAATGACCCAAGATTTGTCCATTGACCTGAAGAGTCCTGTGACTACCTTCAGTGGCTGTACGCCGACCAGGTAGCAGGAACAAAGTGAAGGGGAAGTGACTTTTAGTTTGGATGCAGAAGTTTTACCATAGTTCATGTACTGGTTTTCTCCTATACAGGATTATTTGGTGGTTTTCTTGAGTCACTGCCACCCCTTGAAGGCTCAAAAGTTTTCCTGTAGGGCTGCTCACGGGGTTTTTCAGATTGCCACCATTCAATTTTGTTGTGAAAAATACACTTACTCACTATTCAGTAGCTGCCTTGTGTGCAGCAGTCTGTGGTGTTTGGGGATGAATGGTGGTCTGAAAGCATAAGACACTGATTTATATTAGTGGTGTCTCCAACACATCAGTTGTTGGGAGAGATTTTTGTTTAGTACCCTTCAATTTCTCCAGTGTATGTCATTGTCTGTCTTCAGTTGCTTGGCCTGGCTTTAATCTGATGTCACTTGAACTATAAAATGCTGTAAGACATTTGCCAGCCAGTTGGCTATTGAGTGTAAATGAGATCAGTTTTTTTAATTTTGTCATTTAATTGGAAGCACATGCTCACATTTAAAACTGGCCACAGGCACCATTTCATCAAGAAAATACAAAGCTTGGGAAGTGTCTGGAGCAACGACCGTTTCCTTCCCATCCCTAGCCAAAAATACATGTTTCTTAGAGAATCAAAACTGTCTGTGCAGCCTCATGCTCTGATAGCAAACCAGCGTCTGCTCTCCAGTGGCCTTAGCACAGCTAGGAAAGGATGTCATTGCTTATGATCAGTGTAAACCAAGGTCCGCCCTAATGGGAAACATCCCAGTACATCTCCTGTGGTCACTTCTGTTTTTCTGGTCTTAGTACCAGTGGGCTCTGGTTGTTTCAGTCTGTCTAGGGCCAGATGAATGTCTCAGTGCTGTTCACTGTAAAGCAAAGATGACTGGCAGGAACAGGAATATGGGGCTTAAATAATTTATAGTTCCATGCATACATTTAAACCCAAATGAGAAGAAAAGTAACTAAGACAGACTCTTTCTAGTCTTGTTAAATCACCCTTCTGTAGCCTTAACTTTTCCATGGCAGATGGAAGAACAAAATCACAAATATGTTTGCAGAAGATGCTGAAGTATTTATGTGGCACAGCACGCACACCCTGTAGCAACTTCCTCTCAACAAAGAAACAGATGAACGCTGTCTGCAAATGTTGTATGTCGATGAAATTCCATATACCACTTTAAATTCTCATTTTGTATGCAAAACTAATCTCCCGATAGCAGATGGGAGGATTAACCACATTTTAGAAAGAAGGCTGTCCAAGGCTGCTGACAGCAATTCAGCTGGCCGTGTCTCTGCCCCATAGAGGTAGCATGTAAGCCCTGCCACCTGACAGGTAAGCCTCTGGGATTTTGAATGTCTCATCCAAGGCAACTGTGAGCCTCCTGTTTCCCTCATGCAAAAGATGGAGGTGGATACCCAATCATTTTGTGTAAAAAGGGATCCCAAGGGAAAAGCTTTGTTAAATGATATAGGAGGAAAATAATTTAATCAGTCTAGATGACACTGCAAAAGAAAAGCAGCTTTGTCTCCTGAGACTGTGGGAGAGTGCTGTGATTTCACACCTCAGACACAATGGGCTTTGGTCCCTGTCTGCCCCAGAATGAATTGTGCCTATATCACATGCACTTAAAGTTTCTTCTCATGCTTACCAAATCTTCCTGGATGTTTTAAATCGGTTTTAGACCCACCAAGTATTTAAATAAACAGGGTTGTCAGGGTGTGTAATGATAAGATAGAAAATGTCAGGGATGGTAATGAAAGTAAATTACCTCTCTTCTTCAGTCTGTCACCAGTGGTGCAAAATGTAAATAGCACGGCCATGGACTGGGATTTTCAGTGGTTGCAGAAACCTAATGCCCTGCACTGTGAATTACAGACTTAAGGTAGGGGAGAGAGGGAGGAGGGGGCTAATACATGCGTGTCTAAGGCAAACAAGTAAGGTCTCTTGTTTATAACCAGCACTGCATCCTGCTTGCCTCTCCTGATCAGTCTGCAGAGAAAATCAGATCATTCAGGCTGATGGACTTGGAAAAGGCTAGGGCTGTTAGACTGCATCTGTGGTGGACAGCAGGCATCACTGTCCTATATTCATAGACTGTCTCCCCTTACACAGCTCTGCCCAAAAACTGTGGTTGATGTATAATTCCTTGGCCCAGGTCCCCCCATCCCATGCTGGGCCAGAGGACTGATAGAAGTCACTGTGCTGAAGTGCAGTGGCAGAGGGGATGCTTGGCATCAGGCTCATGGAGGCCAGGCATCTGCTCATCTTCACAATTCATCTCGTTCTTCCTCATTGCAAATGCAGGCACTCCTTTGGCTGTTCATGAAGGGCCGGCAGCCCAGGGTCCAAACAGCATTGAACACTGTGTCTGCAACGGATTCACAAGCTGCAGGGAAGGAAAAAGTGAGGCAGGTAAGTAACAGGCACTTTGGGACATCTGAGGGATGGGTGGAAACCACCCTTGGCTGAGCTCTGCCCCAAGTTCTGTGGTATTTACAGTTGGAAGCAAGGACTGCTGTCTTATCTTTGGGTACTGCAGATTTATAAATCCAGAGGCTCCCTTCTGCTGAACTGGGGGCTCTTTTCTCCCTAGGGTGGCACCAGTCTGACACTAACTTCTTGCCCCTATCTGTTCTTCCCTCTCTCAGGCTTTTCTGGTTGATGGATCTCTTGGGGCACTGCAAATAGCACTGTTTACTGAGCAGATTTCCGAGATCTCCACAATACTGTCTTCCTGGCTCCCTCTCCCCTCAGTTTTGCCTATAGCCACTACTAACCAACCTTTTCTGCTTTTTGAGAGTTGCCAGCCAGCATGAAAATCCTACTGCAGTTTAACAGCAGAGCTGTTGATAGTCTGCCTGACTACTAGCCCCTCCTCTTCCCAAAATAAAAACAAGCCCAAAACTGCTTCTCAATAAATAAATAGGTTAATATGAAGTCTTTTAGGGTTTACTCACTGCCAACCAACATTGACTGCTGAATGCATATGGGAAAGCCCTGCCTTGGGGCTGTCTCCTCTTGCCTCAGCCTCTCAGAGCACCTCACTCTGCTCCTGCTGCTTTAGGAGTTTGCCCAGTTGGCAGGTGTTGGAGAGCCTGTAGTGAGTCATGGGAAAAGCAAGGCTTTGGTTAACTGGCACTGCTGCAGTTGGGATGTTTGTGCCCACATGGAGGGAGTGCAGATGCTGTTCCCCTGCCTGCTATCTCTGTCGTGGTGACTCAGTAGAAAGGATCCCAGATAAGAGCTAGGCTGGTGGTGGGGGAAGACTGTGCAACAGGAGCTGTTCATAGCAGGGCTGAGGACAGGGAGTGGCAGGTATGGGACAAGAGGCAGAGCAAAGGGAGGAGAGGATGACTCAGAGGTTTGTTAGTTTGCAGCTACCTGTGCTTCCTGCTGCAACCAGAACAGAGATGATGGAGGTATTTATCTGAAGGAACAGGAAGAGATTGGCTGCATAAGGATTTGTGGATAGGGGTGACTATGAAAGATTTGCTGTACTTTTGCCTGTAGCACTTATATATTAGTCCATGTCTTTGTTTTCTCTTGCTGGCCTGGACACTGTTTCCAAACATTCATCTGTGATGAAGTAGAAAACCATCTGCACCAGTACTCCTAGTCATGCAGCCTTACCTGCGTGCCATAATCAGGCCTCAGGAGAGGCAGACTGGGGGAGGCTCTCCTGCCATGGCTGACTTCTAGTAGTGGCAGAGTCTATGTTTCCTCCTTGTCATACAGTGAAGAAGTGCTTGATGTTGGCGCAGGGGACTAAGAGGCAGGCTTGGACTCTTCACAAAAGTTGCCAAATGCAGCCTTTACCAAAAAGCTCTTCTCAAACTTGCAGTCTGAAGCTTTTAAATTTAGGCAAAACCAGGATGGCTGTTGAGCTGCTGACGGCGTCACTAGAAGTTTGTTAGGATGGGGGCTTCTGAGGAATCCAGCTCTGCCCACCATGGCTCAGCCACCACTCATGTCCCTGGTGCCATCATCATCTCTTATCTGTGAACCAGATGCTGGAGAGCCCTTGTCCTTGGCTCTCCCAGTTTGTTAGCCCTTGGCCATGTGCAGGTTTCAGTGTGTGGTTTACTGGCTGTGGAAAGCTTTTTGACCACGTGAAGGTGTTTTAACTCTTGGGGAAAGCATCCAGGGGTTGAAGGAATTGCAACTAGGTTTTCTTGTTGGTGGGTTTGGTTTGGGGTTTTTTGTTTGTTTGGGAGAAGGGGAAGGTTTTGTTTGGGTTGTTTTTTTTTTTTTTTTTTCCACATGTGTTTTGTAGTGTTTTCCAACTGTAAATAATTTAGGTCCCCAGTCTTGGGATAGAAGTGTGTGTGTAGGGGGCAGATCTCGGTATCCTCACTCATCTCTGACCCATCTGTGACAAGCATGGGGCAGATGTTCTGCTCCCTACTGGAGATTTTCACTGCTTTTGGCAAGGAGAGAGGTCCCTGCCCACACCCTCCCCTCCCTGCCATTGCTCATTCCCTCCATAGGAGATGTGAGTGAGGAAGCCTACCTTCCACCTTGGAGACAAACCCGAGGCTGCGCTTGAGGTCGGAGCAGATGGAGTGGAGGCACCAGCGGAACTTGGCATCACAGCGGTATTTGTTGGCCCCACAGGTGTCGTAACAGATGTCCAGCTGGTTACAGCACTTGGTCATGGCAGGGATGCCCAAATCTAGCTGGGGAAAGAGAGGAAAGCAGTGTCCCTTGGCTGAGTCCTGGCCTCAGAATCAAGCAGCTCCAACTGGGTGAGGTATTGCAGAGCCCAGCTGGATCCTTTCCCAGAAGCTACTTCTGATAGCTGGGGCAGCAGGAGGGAACACATGCTTCTCCCTCACCATCTAAAGGGGCAACAGTAGTGCAGGTTCAGTGCAGGACAGACCACGTTCCCTTCTTTCTGTTGCAGGGGGTTAACTTCTCCTAGAAAGGTGGGAAACAACCCCTGCATGAATCTGCTAGGTCCAGTTTGTCGGAGTTCACTAGAGAGTTTCCTGTCCTTTCCAGCAGTGGCAAAGGCCCCTTTTCACTTCCCTCCTTTTCCCACAACCTGACAAGTCCTGCTATAAGTGTTATTAATGCCTTATTTCTCAGAGAGACACTTATGAGGCCAAGGACAAATACAGCTTGATCAGGGGAGCTCTACTTGCTTGGAGGTAAACAGCAGCTTAGCTGGACAACAGAGGCTGGACTCATTAGCTTGTTATAAATTTCTTCTCTCTTTGGCCTTCCTCATGTAATATTTAGGAGACTATTTCTTCATTGCACTCAGTGCTTGTGACTGCCTGCCTAAGGAGGAGGTACTGCAGAAATGCCCACAAGGTTTGCAATGAAATGTAGTTTAAGGATCTAATATTACATGAAGAATAGGATGCAAAGAGAGGGCTTTTCGGAGCAGGAATCTGCCTGATTGCTGCAGACTTCATGGGCAGCAGTAATGCGTAAGGTAAGTAGTATTTCCTGCGCTTATTGCCTCCTGGGAGTACTTTTCCTGGTGATTCTAATAGGGTTTCATTAATTGCTTTTAAAATAACAAGTGGGTGCAGTATTAAAACCTGCAGGCTTATTTCATTGCTTGGTGGAGGCAAAAGCATGGGAGGGGACTAAGGGCCAGGTGTAGAGAATGCCTTCAAGTATTGCTGTTTCTACATTATGCCATGCCACTGAGCTGTCATGGAACGTGTTCCCTGTCCTATCATAAGGGCAAAGGATTGTTCTGGTCCTTGGTAAAAATATATTCTTCTGCTTGGCCAGGTGCCCCCTTTTCTTCTCATGGTACTAACCTGCTCAGGAAACTTTCTTTCTCTTTTGGCACCTACCAAGACAACCAGAGCTACAGCCCGGTCCTTCGTAAATATAACTCATGTCTATGTGACTCCAGTTTCACTGCCACCAGCAGTTGAAATCTTAATGCCTCCCTGACTGACAGTTAGTTAGGCAGTGCTCAGACTGACATGTTTGCCTTGCTTGCTGACAGCAGATGGCTTTGTCTTCTGTCAGTCCCAGGCAGATAGCTTGTTCCCTGACACCACATAAAGTGATATCTCCTCCCTTTTCCAGAGCTCTGGCTTCAGCTGTGAAAAGAAGCCACCACACAGACATTGCGCAATTCAGTGAAGCCTTTTCCCTCCTAATATTATTAGTTGGTTACTGTGATTAGAGAACTGCATCATTTGTGGTTGGCGGGTGAGGCAGTACATACACTTTCAGGTACCTTGAGCCCCAGGAAGTTGGAGCTACAGCCATTGGGTTCCTGTGGTTTGTAGTGAGGTCGTGGCATTGGAGCCTTCCCTGAGAAAGAAAGGAAAAATGTTAGGAAAGCCGATATTCCCAGCAGCAGCACCAGAAAGCAGGAGTGACCGGCAGCTCCCCTTTGGTCTGCATCCCCAGACACTTCACTCTCCCAGGAGATGCAAGGAGGAAAGGATAGGTACTAGATCAGGCGGAGACTTGGGTTTCTCTACACTGTTCCTTGGTGTATGTTCAGTGCTTGTTCTGTTTCTGTCGAAGCTGGGTTTATAAAAGGGAGATCTCAAATGCTGAGTGAGGTGTTAAGGTATTTTGAGGTGCTAAAACAAGAAATTTGAACCCTGCTCTGGGAAAACTTTGCAAGCTGAGTGAGCATTCCAACAAAAACGTGTGAGCTGAGCCTCTTGTAAATCCATCACCTCTAGGGCTAAGTTTCTACTTCCCTGAGCACCACTACAGAATTTAAATAGACATGAAATGGATGTAATTTAGCCCTTGAGGCAGGGTTGAGTTCTTTTAAACTCCATTTCCACTGTTTTCTTCTTGTCAGCACTGGTCATCATTTAAGATGCTTTTCCCCTTTTTCTGTCCAGGTCCCCAAAATACCAATGGTTAATAGAGGCATAAATCTACCATGTTCTTAAGGAGACCTCACAGACAAATGCATCCAAAAGTCTTATGCAAGAATGCTCCCAGCACCTTCTAAATTAAAAATGTTAAGTTTTAAGTTTTTCTTAAACAACGGATTTGCAACAAATAAGCGACAAATGAGCAACAAACTGAAATAGCTGAGAGACGCCAATGCTGTTTCCTCCGGCCCTACAGAAATACAGCATGCACCAAGGATTTGGCTGTCCCCAAGCCAAGATAAAGCTCTCTAGCTGACACTGCCACCAGGTGATGGCATTTGTGTGGGAAAGTATTTTTCAGTACAGCAGTTACCTATGATGTTTCTACCTTTCTGTCTACTTTTGAATAGGCCAGATTTGCTTCCTGCTCCAGGTGCAATTTTCTAGTGTGAAAAGCAGAGCTGTCTTAGCAGTACACAAAGAGCACACATCAGTTGGTTGCAGCACGCTGTCAGTATGGGATTACTTTTGCACCAGAACAATAGCTCTGGGGTAACTGAGGTACGTTGATGCAAGGGTGACTTCTGAGTTTACTGACACATTGCATAATACAGTATTTTGGTAGTTATGCTAAGGAGAGAAGGAATTGCATCTATATATGGTCTGCACCTATATCCCAGGGCTCCTAAGAAATGTAATGAGAGGAGGGCTGCGCCCAAGTCTTGGTACAATTCACAGCACAGTTGCTCTTTCGGAAGGGTGTGAGAATTGGGACTCAGAATTCAGATTCCCTGAGCTGAGGCAGAGGAAAGTTCAAAAATCTAAGGTGGGTTTTGCAGGACGGGGTCAAATTTTAATGATTTGCTTGTAACATGGACAAGTTGCCTTTCTGCAGCACACTGTCTGTTAATGGGATAAGGTGGCAATTCAGTGTCAGAGTGGGACTGCTTGGAGATATGGAGATAATTGTGTTTCCAGAGAAAACCTTCCGTTAAGCTGAAGGTACAGCTATTATGTCTTAGAAAGCTGTCCTGAGGAAAAACATCTCACATGAGAATTGTGATCAACAAAACATGAACTACTTCACCATGAGCCCTTGTTGGAAACCTCTCCTCTTCCTCTCTGAAAAACAGTTTAATCATTTGTGAAGTGCCCTTTGGTGAACCCTCTCTCAGTTGAAGTCCAAGACACCAAAATTAACCTCTCTCCCATATCTTGCTTTCTAGCTAACAGTAAAACAAAAGCAAAGAAGAAATAATAGGCATCCCTGACTCTACCATGACCATACAGTCTGTGCTCTTGTTATCATCTGTTTCTTGGCCATCCTTATAGCCACTTCTGTGATGGGGGAAGGGACTTGGTGGGTTACACTGGCTGTTTGCTAGCTGTGTTTCACCAAAGGCTGACATCTGTCTGCTTGCTGCAGGGCATAGCTGGGATGAAGAAGAGAGCTATAAGCGCAGCAGGACCTGCATGGCAGCATGCTGAAGAGTGATGGTGATGTGTAAAAACACAGCATTGCTGAGGAAGACTGTTCTTTGCAAGGAGTTTTATTTCAGGGCATTTTCTTGTCAGCACAACCTTAGAGGAGAACTGAAGTTGGGTTCCTAATGGAAGCAAGTTTCCTTGATGCATTTTAATATCTTCAGGCTGTTGTAGCTATGCCAAGAGGCTGGAAAACAGCCAGCTGACTAGAACAGCCGCTAGCCATGCAGGAGGCCTCAGACACTGCAGTACTGGTACACTGGCAGGGGGAAGTGAATGTATTTCAGGATGTATAGATGGTCTTGGGGCTCCTTACTATTGTGAGTGGCCCATTGTTGCTTCTCTGCCCCAGGCAAGCAGGCTTTGAGCAGACATAGTGCTGTGTATCACAGCTGTGTTGGAGTGCCTGACTTTGAAGGCTCTTTTCTCACAGCCTGGATGTGCTGCCTCGTGTGAAGCCCCCCAGGACCAAATTCTGGGCAAGATGACAAAGTCTTGCCTGCCCAGACAGCTGAAGGAAGCTGTCAAGGGATTTGCCCCCAGTTCAGGCTGTTTCCCACCCTGAGATGCCCAGATAGATTTTGTAAGGAGGAGGAGGTATTTGTCAGCAATTGCTTGTGTAATCCTAATGTCCTGATTTAAGGGAGTAATCCATCAAGTTGTTTGTTTTCAGACCACTAGCTGCTGAAAAATCAAGAGTCTTACAGCCAGAACAGCCAAGTGCTATGTGCTCAGCTGAAGATGGATGTGGCAATCACAGGTGAGTCCTGACCTTTATTATGGCAAAATAAGCTATTATTGGTGTCTCAGCTGAAATGAAAGAAGTAGAAAGCATAATTTTTGCTTTGTGCCTGGGGAAAAAGTAATCGGGCCCTGATTCAGCAGAAGGATGGTAAAGATGGTTTGTGTTCATTCTTCTGGGCGCAGGCTCGGTCTCATTGGTTTGCGATCATCCCTGCATCCCCTCTACTTGCAGCCTGCAATGTCTGGCCCAGAGACCAGCATGGACAAATAGTTCTGGAAGGGTCCAGCAAGACCTTTAGAGGCACTTGGGCAGTGTTTCAATAGTTTCTTCCTTCAGCCAGTGATTAATGGGTTGTTCAGCAGAGGATGAGAACAGCACTAATGATGTGCTTGTTTGTTTTCCTTTCTAGGTAACACATTTCTCCAGTCAGATGCAGAATGCTCTCAGGGAGCAGGCAGGCATTTGTGCCACCACCCTGTGGAGATGCTCTTCCTTCTGCCCAGACTGCAAAGCTGGGGCAGCAGGAGCAGGGAGAGTCCCAGCCTTGTGGTGTGCCTAAAGTGACCACTTCTGCAGGACTTGGTGAGTCCTGAGACTCCCTGAACTGAGATCTGATACTGGCCTTCACAAACCTTCCCTCAGGCTCACAGCAGTCCCAGCCATGCTATGCCCACTACAGGGGTTTCAGTCACAACGTTAAGAAGGGCAAGTCCCCTTCTGCTCTGGATTTGGAGCATGGTGTGGACCTAAAGGGAGGTTATCATGCACTGTGTGGGGTTCCCATGCTGTGGGCGTTGGGATGGGCTGTCTAGTGGGCAAATGGGCTCATCCTGTGTGCTGGGGCAATGCTGTGGTGTGCAGGGGGTCTCCTCTAGACATTGTGCCCCTGGAGTGCACACTGCCCCCAGTGGGCTCCACAGAGCAGCCATAGCCCTCCCGAGCTGCTATGGAGAGGCAGCCCTAGCTGGGGAACATCATGGGGCCCTGGGCTGAGGCTGACAGGCAGCTCATGTCCCAGCCCTGCAGCATGTGTTCCTCCCAGCACCCTTGCTGCTGGCCTGGGAGGGGCAGGCGGTGCTTCCCTCAGCTGCATGTGTCAAGGCAGCAGTACCGACAACCCTGTGCAGGCTGGAGATGTGCCCCACAGCTTGCAGCTCACGGTCTGGAAGAAATGGGATGCATACAGACCAAACTCGAGTTGGTGGGGTCTCTCCAAAGCATGGAGTCTTTGTCTGTGAAAACCACAGCTCAGGGAAGGAGAGGGGTTGAAATCACCTCTGTGCTCACAAGCGCCCTGACCAGGCAGTCACAAAGGATGTGAGATGAAGCTGGGGGAAAAGGGCTGGCAGGCAGTTGTGGATGGGCTGGCTGAGCTGACTGAAAACAGTTATTGCTGTGGGGACAGTTGTAGGGACATAGGGGGAGGACACAGTCTGTGTGAAGCCTCCTTCCTGTTCCCAAACAGGTCCTGCTGCACCTCTGTGCCCCAGGTCCCCTGCCCTGCTCTCCCCAGGATGTCACCCCCTTCGTCCTGACCCCAGGACAAACTCTTTGGTAAATCATTCTAAAGTCCAAGGCAAGCACCAGCTGCCTCGTTCTGCCTTGTGTACTAAAGGTTCCTCCATGCTGACTGCACGTCTTGTGTGCCTTCCTGTTATCTCTCCTCCTCCATCCCACTTATTAACCATCTTGCAACTGCTGAACAACGACACTCTGAAGATTGCTGAGATTAGGGCAATACTAACAATCTCTTCTGAGTTAGGCAAGCACAGGCTGCTCATCCTCCCCCCAGGGCCTCACTGCCTACCCTGGTGCTTCTCTCCAGCGGTCTGGGCAGCCTGGTCGTGTACTGCCCTTCCTGTAAAACCTGTATATCCTCTCCTCTTGTCCCCTTGCACACAGCACAGTGGCTTCAAGATCAGGCTCTCAGTTCTCAGTGAGAGGGGAAGATGAGGGTCAGTGCCCTCGTGCTGGCACCAGCAGAGAAGTTGTGACTCTGCAGTGACTTTTCCGTGCTGAGCAGAGCAAGGGTCAGGTTATGGATAGGAGCTTGTGGTGGTCTTGGGGAAGGGAGAGTGCAAGAGGGGGAAAGGGCAAGGACAGAGGAGCCAGCAGAAGTGGTGTTCACTTACCATATCGACATCTGTACTGACATACTCCATTTTTCCCCCCAAGCAGTTCCAAGAAGGAGTCAAAGTAGCTGTTAACTGTTTCAAAGCTGCCCCGGATGGTCTCGATGCCCCAGTCTGAATAGGATGACTCTGCCTGGGAGGCTGGGTGGGCAGTGTTCACCTGTGTTGCTTCTTCTGTGCATTGCCCTAAGCCCAGCGTCAGGCACAGAACCGCTGCCTTGAGAAGCAGCCACATGCTGCAGTCCAGACCCAGGCCCCAGAGCCCTCGGCCAGGCAGATGTGCAGGCAGGGAGGAGTGGGAGTGATCCGTGGCTTGCAGGAGGCAGGTAAGCACCCCTCTGCCCTGGACTTTAAACAGTGCCGAGGGAGCCGGCACGAGGTCATCGCAGTCAGAGTGCAAAGTGCACCGCAGGGATTTGGAACAAGTTCATCTCGCAGAGGAACACCGGGGAGTGAGTTTGCACAATCCCGCCGCAGCCCTGCGGCACCAGGAGGGACTGCGGGCCTGCCTGCGCACGGGAGACCCTCTGCCTGCCCCTCCGAGGCACTGCCTGGGCTGCCCTGCTCTCTCCCCAGCCCGCTGGGAGGTGATCACTATCTCTGCTGCTCGGGTAACGGCAGTAACGGGTCAGCAGCAGACTGAGGAGCACCCATTGCCTTTCTCCTGGGCATGTAATGGGGCGCGATGAGGCACCCCCCCAGTCTATCTGCTGTTGGGGGGAACTGCTCCTAGCAAACCTGAGGGACCACAGGGATGACACACGTGTCAAGTGCAGGGTGGCAAAGCACGCCATGTCTTGCTCTGCTGTGGCTAGAGGGTGCTGTTGGGCCTCGTAGGGGTTGATCCAGCAGCTAAGGAGTGGTTTGGGTTTAGAAACACTGCACTCAGGGCGACTGCTTGGTGTGTCCCCCCCAGTTACAGGATCAGTGATGCAGATGAGTATTGGCCTTTGATGGGACTCCTGCAGACTGATGTTAGATGGCTGGTGCTTACAGCTTTTTTGTGATGCTTAATTAAACGTGTTGTATAGGAGACCCTTGGCAGGGGAGGGCTGGCACCGAAGCCCAGGTCAGGTAACAGGCCTGTGGGGCAGCTGCAGGTCCTGGCTAGGACCCGGGGCCTGCACAGCCAGTGGAGGCTTCAAGCATTAAAAGAAACCAACCAAATGAACACCAGCAGCAAAAGACAACACAAACGACTCATGAGGAGCAGGGAAGGGAAGTGCCGTGGGAAGGCTGCTCATGAGAACCTTTCTGGATGTGCCCCAGCACGGGACTGCCTCTCAGAAACAGCCACCGTGCAGCTGATGGGCAGAATGGCTGATCCCTGTGGGCCCCAGCAGCAAACTTCAGCAGCCATTCCTGTGTGATTGGCCAGGCTGCCGAGTGGAGACCCCCCAGAGGCGATCGGAGCCGGGCAGTGCGACTTCTGGATACATGGCAAATGTAAGTGCAAGTTCTGGCATTTTACTGTTTTGCAGGAGACTTGGCTCTGCTGAAGCACCAGAGCTGTGTGGCTCCTCTCTGCCTGCATCCTCCTGCGTACGGCCATGTGTTATGTGCTCCAGACATGGGATAGGGAGGAGAGAGCACAGCCAAGTCTTGGTTTCTCAGGTAAGTCAGGAAGAAGGGAAAAAAAAGCAAACAAGCTGTCTGGTCCTTTGCCTGTGAAATGGTGTGAAGCCAGAGCCAGCTGCTGCCTTCTTGCTTTATGGTCTGATGCCCGTCACTGACCGTGTTCATGCTCTGTGCCCCTCAGAAGGGACATGCAAGGGTTCCTCAGGTCAGCAGCCAGAGGTGATTTGATTGTACAGCCACAGCTGATACCTGTGTGGTGCCTCCCTGAATGTTGCTTCATAGCTGGAGCTGTGCACCACTGTCCCAGCCTGTGGGAGGAAGCTTGGCTGAGTTGCTGGATAAGGGGACATAAAAGGTGTGTGGGAGGTTCTGAGGAAACCTCAAACCTGCCCTGTTTCTGGGGAGATGAATGCAAGGGGAGAGGCAGAGAGTGCCAGGAAGGGGGGCTGGCAGTGTCCTTACTGCAGACAAGGAAGTGGAGCCCTGTAATGCCTGGTGATAATTAGGGTGAAGTTTTGCATTGAGCTGAAGGTGCCAGGTTACTACTAGATATGGTGTCTTCCCTGGAGCCTGGAAACCAGCAAGTCTCTGCCTCTAGTGAGCCTCTCTTGAACAGGGACTCAGTGGGGCCACTTGTGAAGTGAGGGCTCCCCTGCAGAACCACTTTGCAGGGCAGGACTGGAGAGCTCGGGCTTGTCCTGCTGTTCACCATGCTGGGGACTGGGCTGTCAGTCCTCAGTGGAAATGGGCTGCTGTCCCTGGAATTTGTTGTCAAGGAGCCGCAGCGAAGGGAAAACCAGGTTCAAGTCTTGCAGTGAGTGGAGCTGTTGGCGGCCGCTGGCTGGGTCCCTGCCGTGTGAGATGTGCTGGTTTGCAGCCCTCGTGCTCCCCGCCCTGAGAAACCGCCTGGCAGGAATTAATGTAAAAAAGAGCAAAGCAGCTCTTCAGGATTAGGTTGGAAACCGTGCGGAGCCCCTGGGCAGCTGGGCTTGGTGCCGTGCTTTCATGTGGAGCCTTTTAGGGTTGCTCTGGAGGCAATTCCAGAACATGGCTTGCTTTGTTATCCCTTTTCCCTGGTGACTGATCCATGTGCTGCTCAGTGGAAGCAGAGAGGGAGAAAGATACCATCAGGACTGCAGAGGATACAAAACACAGTGACTGTGGCATCAGCTGTCAGTGGACACGCAGCCTGGAGCCGGTAGCCTTGGCTGGAGTGTGGAGCCCAGGTTATTCACAAAATCAATTGGAGCTAGTTAGGAACGTTGATCAGGACAGGGGGAGCAGCTGGCAAAGTGCAGGGCCTGGGGAAAGGAGTCAGAAACTTCACTGTGAGTTCATTGCATGTTGTCCTGAAGCAAAAGTCCGTGAATAAAGAAACAGTCTAACTGCTGTCCCCAGATGTGGCTGCCCCTTTACCCTGCCCCGAGAATGAGCTGCTCTCCTTCCTTCCTCCTCCTTCCTTCCACCCCGCCCCACACCAGTCTCCAGGGACATTTTCAGTCCAGCTGCAAATAGCTTGGTTGCGCCCAAACGTCAAGATCTGAAGACTAGGGAGAACACAGGGTTGAGTAAAGCTAGCAAACGCCTAACAACACCTCCACACACACACGGTTGCTGCAGGGAATTGCTGCCCAGGCTCAGCAGCAGCAGCTCAAGTGAGGGCTGCCTGAAGCAGTCGTGCACAGCAGGTACCTGCAGGTTGTCTGACACTGCTTTGACCCACGGTGGTTGAAAATACTCCCTCCCTATGCCAATTATTCTCTCTCTGAAGATTTGAGAGATTCAGATGTTGTGTGCCACAACGGTGAACTCTGACAGCTGGTTTCTGAACCTCATCTTGACCTCAGGGTAAGCAGCTCCTGACTCCACGCATTCATTTCTAACTCTGTAATGCTTAAATATAGAGCAGTCCTCAGGCTGCGATGAGTCACTCACCCCTAATGACACTTCAGACTGTTGGCAGTTGCTCCTGTTAGGGAGGAGGTTAATCTACTCCACAGGGCACATGTCCCTCCTGCAAGTGGGATGTGCCTGTATCCCCCCATGCTAATGCTAGCGAACCCCTTCCTGGGTGAGGCTGGAAACCCTCTTGACTTTGCATTATCGGGCAAGCCAAAGCAAGCACTGACCCTTGTGCTGATCCTGGCTTTGGCAGGATCCTTCCCTTTGTGTTCTGCTGGGGACATGTGGGAAGATAGAGGATCTAAGCTCTCTCTAGAAGCTTTAGGCCAGCTCAGTTACTTGTCGGTTGATGTTTAAGCACGGCTTAAGTAGAGGGAGCAGGCAGCTTGTGGTTAAGGTTACTGGGTAGTCTGTGATTGTTTGAAAGCCTGGTTTGGGAGCCAGATGACTCGCTGGTTATCAGAACCAGAAATGCAGCTCGATGAGTAGTCCCTCACAGTCAGGTCAGAGTCCAGAGCTGGAGGAGGATGGGTTGAGGGTTAACAACCCTCTCTCTCAGCAAGGAAGTACTCAAGTCCATGCTCTGGTCCAGTTTGCAGGAGTCCCTGGACAGATGACTTCAGCCTGGTGCTGCTTCCCCCATCTTTAGGTGCTGATACTGCCAGGCCCTTTACCTTGTCTTGTCCTGCCCTGAGGCGATTCAGACCTTTTTCCCTATCCCTGACCCTACCTAGCCTTGTTTAGCTGCAGCTGCTGCAGTTCTTACCCACACAAGGTTCCTCCCATGGTCATGGGCTGTGCTCCAGGGACAGCTGTGCTGGAAGAGCCCTAGATACCCAGGCAGAATGGGTGGGAAGCCACAGTGTTAAGTGCTGGTTACAGGTAGCACAGGGCTGAACCACAATCCTTCCTCCATGGGAGAAGGCAAAATCCACCCAAGCCTGGGTAGGTGCCTCAGGCTGCCTGCAGACAATAGGGCAGCCCTTCTCTTGTTGCACAAGGGGAGGAGGCTGTGAGGTGCATGTCTCCTCATGGGGATCCTGCGCTACCCTGTGCTCTGGCTTGGCAATAGCAGCTCGGTGGCCAGGCTGGCAGCATAAGCCTCACACGTTGCCAAGGGGCAGCCTTGCTGCAGCTATGAGTACACTATGTGTCCCCAGGCAGGGAGGCAGCCCACGGGCACCCCAGAAATCTCAAGAGGCTTAGAGCAAGCCCTGACCTCCAAAAGGAGAGAGCCATTCTCCTGGCATTGACCCACCTTGGTGAGGGTGCAGCAGTTCAGCAGCATGCACCGAGGAGCCGGGGATGGAATTAATTCACATTTCTAAAATGAAAATAAAATTGCTCGTATGCTTTAGATCCATTTCCTATCTGTGGCTGCTGAACTGTGAGTACATTAGCTGTGTCCCTGGGCTGCAAGGGGAAGGGAGTGCAGGTCCCTGACTTCAAGCCAAGCGGTCCATCAGCAATGCAGGGCACTGTTCCACAGGGCTTCTAACCAGCCCTCACTGTTCTTTTTGCAGGTTCCTGAGGCGACCACGAATGAAGTCCAAGCTCCCCTGCTCTGGAGCACAGAACAGCCGCAGTGATGTGAACTGTGGATGTCTCAATCATGGCAGACATGAGCCTGCCCTGACTACATGTAGTGCACTCCCTCCTTGTCCTGTTACTGGTGTCTGGGCTGTAGGAGTCTCATGATTCTTCTTCCTCTCTTGTGAGTAACTGGGTGGTTGGCCTCTCAGCTCTAGGAATTATTTATTGTCCCTAGAAAAGGGTCTCTTAGCAGCTGATCCTGTGCGGTGTCCATTTTGTTTCAAACCAGAGGCTCATGCAGTTCCCCCATTACCGACAACCCCACACCAGCTACTGCTGTATCGAGGAGACAAAGCGGCTGAGTCGTGTCCTGCCCCAGGAGCAGTTTAGCTCCTGTTCAGACATGTTGTGCACAACATGCTTTCAACCCAGCCTTATCACCTGCCCTTCCCCTTTGCAGCCCATCAGTGCTGTGTGTTTCCAACTGGTGAAGTTCTGATCCAAAAACGTGTTTCATAGTACTTTGTGGTGTGAGCATCTTTGGCATCTGCCCACCTAGGTGATGACGTGAAACAAATGAGCTCAGTATTCAGGAAACACATGTGGTGATAAAAGTATGTGTCATCGGAGTTACAACAGCCATATATGAGGAGAGTTTGATGTGGAGGATTTTTCACTGCTATTGGCAGTAGCTTTTATTTTAAGCCCCCCCCTTTTTTTTTTTACATTAAAATTTTAATTACACAATAATCCAACAGTAAGGCAGTTTCTCAGTTGTCAATCACTGCGAGCCAGTTTTCAGTCATCTTTAATAGAAAACTAGAGTCACACAGGAGCCATGCTCTTGATTCAAAAGCCCTTTGAGAAATGAAGGGGTAAGGGAGAAAGCAGCAGCACCGCCTGTAATCCCTTACAGCGTTGGGTGTGCAAACACTGCTGCAGTGGAGGAGGAAATAGGATTGTCTCTAGTTTAAAACCATTAAGTGTACCCTTTCTCTTCCAATGATCTGGCACATTTCAGCCTGACGTGCCTCAGCAGGCTGGAGTTTTAGTTTTGGGGGAGTTTTCTTTCTTTTTAAACAAGTAAAGTTTCCCCCTGTCAAAGACAACTATTTCTCTTCCCCAGAGAACTGCAGGTCATTGAGTAGTTCAACAACTTAAAAAGTGACACACTGAAGGTTGGACTTGATGATTTTAAAGGTCTTTTCCAACCTAGTTGATTCTATGAGTCTAAACCATTTTTACTCCCCAAGCAATGCTTCCTAGAGACCATTCCTAAAACGCTGTTTAAGACTGGAGGTACTCGCTGATGGCTGAGGGAGGGAACCATTGATTCGACTTTCCCAGAGGTTGCACAGCTTCTCTCAAGCTTTTCAGGTTTTAGTGCCAGTTCAAGAGAGATGGGAGGAAAAAAACCCCACTGCTTACTGTAATAAACCTGTGATTTCTCTGTGGTTCAACTGTTCCTTTCTTCACTCAGCAAGCAGGAGGCCACAATGTTTTTTCCACTACACTAGCACCTAAAGCAGACACACTGATGCTTTTAATTCAGGATTTCTTGCTTACCTCAGGTAAACTCTGTGACTTTTAACTTTTCCTTATTTTTATGTGTCAAGGAACTCCTCTGCTCGCTTTCAGAAGGAAAACAAAAATCCTTTTCTGTGATGGCAAAACCAGAGGTTTTCAAAAGTGGTCACAGTGGTAATACATGGATTTTCTTGTGCTCCTTAACTTGCAGGACTGGCTTTTTCAAAAGCAGTTATAGATGCTTCGGAGCTACAGAGTGAAAGTGAGCTCCTTGAAGGTCAGACTCCCAACACCTCACTGCTTGCTCTACTATTCTCCTTGCAGGAAAGTGGCAGGACTCACCTGCAGCTGTGGTTACCTTTGTTTGGAGCTTGAGTAAAAAAATATGGGAAAGAAGAGACTATGGACAGGAATGGAGATGACACTGTGTCAAAGAGAGGAAGTTCAGGAAAGTAGAAATGTACAGACATGAGGTGGAACTATTTCTGATTTTAATTTTTATTTGTTTCCTTAAGTGCTGGATGGACTCTGTTTTAACCTGCCAAAAGCACAGGCAAAATGCAAGAAGGTGCAGGGCTAAGGATAAGCAGTTCCATAGCTCCCATGCCTAACAGGCTCAGTAGAAATCTGACAGTGTGTTTTCCAGCAAAGGTTTTAAAGTGTCTTTTCAAAGTATGCAGTTTCTCAAATTCTAGTACCTTAAACTGCATTCTCAGTATTCCCGAGGTATTTCTAACATGCTAACAGTTGGTTCCATCTACGTTTTGGCTCAATTTTCAAGATTGTATTGAGGCAGAAAATCCAATTAGCTGACACTGGAATTTATTCCTTGGTAAAGACTTCAGGCTTCGCCCCTAAGTCAGTAAACCCACCATCATACAGAAAATCTGACTGTTCAGGTATGCCTGGTGCTGCTCACTTGGGTTCTTATCCTCGTGCTAGTGGAGTATTTAGACATTTTGCCAAAAGCCCTATTTTAAGGGTTTAGGAAAGCAAACCTCAACCTACCCTGTTTAGCTCTTCCTGTGCTGGGAGGTACATGGGGATGGCAGTTACTGTTCCCACAGGAATCTGATGCGCAGAAGTTCAACAGCTATAGCAGCCACAACCTAGTCTCCCTTAGAGGTTTCAACTTCATCTCACTGTAAGGATGAGTCATCACAAACTAAGGTCCCTGACAGTCACTGGGTGAGTTCTTCCAGTGAGGGCACTCTGGGGACACTTTTCCCCTGTGGGTGGCATGAATCAGAGCAACTCCAGCCCTGGCTCATGGGATGAGCAGCAGTGAAGTAAGTAGAACCAGAGCCCCCAGAGGAGATCCTTTCCCCGCAGCTTCCTCACTCCCAAGTGCAGCGACAACGCAAGGAGCGTGGATGCAGTGAGGGCAGTCTCCGGAAGGTGAGCCATACCAAACCACCCACAGCAGGCAGAATCTCTGGCATCCTGTGCAAGCAGCTGCCCTGTGACTAAAGGCATCACTGCAGTGGCCTGCATTCGGCATCTGCAGTGGGAAAACCATCTGCAGAATAAAAAGCATCTAAAAAAGATTTAGAATTATAAATAGGGCCATACAATTCCCACAAAGCCTTGAGAAATGGGAGGATGAGTGAAGAGAGCACTGTATTCTATTTCTGGGTGACTGTGTGTTACCTCCTCACCTGAAGTCTCAGAACCAGTTAAAAATTCCAGTGTGCTAAGGCACAATTATTTTGATTCATGAAGATGGTTAACGTTCCCATCCCCACTGCGCAAGGAACAGATGCAAAAGTTTACTACTAAGACAGAATAAATGCAGCATTTCTTTATGTGGACAAACAGATAAAAAAATAAAGAAGCATGGAGGGAAGATGGGCTGGAATTGTCAGGCTGCTCTGATGCAGGCATGTGTTTGAGACAACACTGCTGAAGCATCTCATCTACATGTGTGCAACTGCCAAATTCCCCACAGAAGCTGCAGAAGAAGAAAGTTTAAAAACTGGGGCTTTTGTGGAAGTGGAAAACCATGCTAAAACATGGTAATAACCCATTCCCTGGATAAACACAAACCATGCCTGCAGCTCTCAACAGCAGTGGTCAGGCACTCTAGAAAAGCAAGGAGTCAAATGTCTGGGAATTGAGGAATACGAACTGGTTTAATTCAGCCCTCCTTAGAAGGGAGCTCTCCCATTAAACCATCCCACCCTTAGAAGATTGACAGAGTAGGACTCTGAGCAAACAGTCACTGGCTTTCCATGCTGATCAGAGGGCTGCTGGTGAAGGGAACACCACATACAACACCACTACTGGCTGGGGCACAGATCTCAGTTTGTCTTTTTTTTCTTTTCTTTTTGTAGCACTTATAGACCTTAATATAGTCTGTTCATAAAGGGGGTATTTTGAGGGAACTAAAAGCATATTTGTTTTGTCCACAGATGAAACACCGGTGTAGTTGAAGACTGAACCTGGAGTGGAGTGTTAGTCAATTGTAAACTGTAGGAGATGTGTGCATTTTACACAGACTGAATACAGAAGAGCCAAAGGACAAGTCTGCATCATTCCAACTCTGATAAAGTGCATGGCCTTCGGAATTCCTGTCCCCGCTCATGGAGCCATTTATTGGATACTGCAAAGACATAAAGGTATTTGATCACTGTACCTGGTTAGCTTGTGCTTCTATTTAAGCTAAATATACGCTATTGGCAGCTTTCAGTTAAGCACAGGATTTTCCTACATAAACACACACAAATGTGAAGTTGGTTTAATAAATCCAAAATAGAAAAAACCTTCCCAATAAATCCAAGATGGAAAAAAACTTCCAGTAGCTGCAAAACTATAAAAGACTACTGAAACAGATATAGCATTATACATACTTAGATTTATAGATATTTATACATATATAACAGAAGATGCTACTATAGATAATACATAAAATGTAACATAGAAGAAGTAGACATAGTTACAAAATAGTTCTTTAAAAAAAACTATTCGATGAGTCTGTAAAGGACCTAATTTCTGGCTGCTTTTTATTCCACCATGAAGGGCAGAGCAAAAAGAAAACCAAGACAACCCACCAGTAAAGCCCCAGACCTCCAGGTTGTTTGCTGGTAGTGAGAACAACGCGAGTGGTACTTACCCCATTTGTTTCCAACTAGTACTGGGCAGGCTGCATGCCGTGTGCTGTAATCTCCTTCTCCACTTGGAAAGAGATTGTACCAAAATACAGCTGTTCCCTGGAAATTGCAGTGGAAACCCTCATCATTTTGCTCTGTGTGAGAGACACTTTCACACTCACTCACTGAACAACGAGGCCAAGGTATGTGTATTTGTATTTCAGACACTCCTTTTAAATGCAAGGCTTTTTTTCCATATTCTAACATTTGCTTTCCTAAGGAATGAGTCTTCTTTGACTCATTTTGTGTCTATATATTATTGGCTGTTATCTTTAATTAAACCCTAAGCCAGTTTCGTTCAACTCTGACTAGCTTTATAATGCAAGATGATTTAATAAAAATGAGCAGCAGGCCAGCAAAGGCAGACATTATCAGAGAGGAAAAAACATAAACTCGCAACTTCAGCAAGAATTCCCTACAGATGCCTCAAGACTAAACCTGCTTACAGATCGGAGTACTGTCATGTTTCGCAAAGCCTATGCATCAGAAGCAGTTAAGTCCAAAACATAACTATACAGTAACAGCTGAGGCCCTTGGTATCACTAGTACTACTCCAGTTGTTCCTTTTACAATTAAGTACCTCTGTGCTTCTGTGAACAGGGCTCTAACCTTCTTCACATAAACTCATTGTAAAGGTTCTTTTTTAACGTTTGTACATCTGTTATATTTTTGAGCAGGTGGAGAGGAGTGGTTACACTGGATAAAAACCCTGCTTACCTTTTTAGGCCACACACTAGCTCCTACTTCAGGAAAGACAGTAGCTCCCCCTGCTGACACATCGCTCATCTGAAAAGGTGGGAAAAGGCACGGGTAAGTTGCAAGCTGACACACTCCCACCGCTTCGTAAATCACAATTAGGTTACTAAACTTAATTTCTACCTCCCAATTAGTGAGCAAAGGCTGCATAATTAACGGCTTGACAAAGGCTGCAACCCACCCACTTGGTTCCAATGCAACAGCTAGCCTGAATGTTACACACTTGAGTGCTCAAGTGTAGCAAAGCGCATGCTACAAATGCCGATGCAGATACAAAAATAAATAGACAGTCAAATAATTTAAGCTGTTGCTGAACTTTGAAGAGGAAAAGCCTCCTTAAGAACATATAGAAGAACTATTATATGTATGGGTGAGAAGATGCCTTGTATGTGTCACCATGAAGATAGCGACTGCCCTCATTTGCAAGTCACTTGAGTCAGAAAACATAACAAAATCATTCAGTGGTACAGAATATGCAGTGATAGATTTTTTTTTTTTGGCACTGACACATGGCAGAAATGTATCACTTACATAAAACAACCAAGTAGCAATTCTGTTGCCTGTTCCCAATTCCTTAAAAGCATCTGGCTCATCTTTCTGTGAATAAAAGCAGATTTAGTAAGCATTTCATCTTGGTTCTTGAGAGGAGCCAATGACACACAGCTGCAGAGCCAGCAGTAGACAAACTCATGCAGAAAAGGTAATTCAATCCCTCTATTTGGAAGGAGGGGAGAATACAATATGTACCTATTAATTTAAGTAAACTAGTCATTTTAAAATTCTGTAGGACAGGGATGGAATAAGCAAAATTGATAACGATAAAGAACAACTCTGCTCTCTGAGTATATAAACCCTCTTCACAGCCACAGACTTTATTTAATTACACTCACTTATTCCTTCTCGTCCTTGGCCAAGATGAACGTGGGCAGCCCTTCAGTTCCACATTCACTGAGAATTGTGCTACTGCAGAGCAATGCTGCAGGGGTGGCTCCAGGCATGCCCTGAGGGCAGCCGCCAACCCTGCTCCTTTAGGGGTGCTCTGCCTTTCTGATCTGTGCCAGGCAGGCTGCTGCTTGCCTAGCTGGTCTTTTGCATTCTGCACTCCTCCCTAGCACACAAAGGCATTTTAGAATGCTGTTAAAAATCCACTGAGTGATGCATTAAGCACTGTGCTGACCCAGCCGCAGGGTGTCTGTGGCAGCTGTTCCTGAACCTTTCAACAGGAGTAAGGTAAGTCCCTGCCTAAAGGCATGAGAATATGTGTGCTGTACCTGTGACACCTCCAACCCCCTGCTGTGCTCAAAGGGAAGTCTCCTCCTGGCCACACTCCAGCATGTGCAGGTTACTGTTGCTCTTTCATTATGGGTGGGATGGAGGGAGGAAGCAGAGTGTGCCGCAGCAGAAAGTTACAAGGTTTTCGGTAATTAAGAGGGTTTTTCACTTAACTTATAAGAACCCAATTTTGACGGGTTGTGATACCAACTTCTGTCACACCTCTATTTTTACTTCTAGAACCGACCCTCTGTGACCACTATTTGAGTGTGCTAAAATTCAAGGAATCACTACTCCAGAAATTAACCCATGCATTTCCAAACAGAAACTGTTAATCACTTGCAATGCTTTTGAGGATGTGCTTATAGAGCAGAGATTCTGATTAATAGTTGGTGGCTTGGCCTCACAGTGTAAGGTTAATTTGAAGGTGTTAAATCACACACAAATATGCCCAATAAATAACCAACTGAATTCAGTGGCATTATTTCCAGCAGTCCACATTTTAAGCTGGAATAATTTGGGAATTTAAATAAATATTCGGGATGGTGAGATGAGAAGATCTCAGTGGGCTTCTTCTCTTTAAGCAATCAGCATGTGAACTACAATAACAGAGCACCTGTATTTTCAAAATCTCTTCAAGAGAAGATGTGTCCCAGCTCTGGGGAAAGAAGTTTTCTCTCATCATTGCAGGCCTACACAGTAAGCAGCAATGAAAGTTTTCCTACACTGTCAACAAAGCCTTTCTCATAGAGGAGGACATTATAAGCTCTCACCCAGTTTAGCGGTATATCCTTCAGTGATTTTAAACAACATGCCTTTACATGGCCAGTGCCTTGGTCAGCCAGAATACTTTAAACATTTCCTCAGATTGAGAATAAAGCTAATGCCCTTTCCTCTCTTAAGAACCATCAGTCATCTCCTCAGAATAAGTCTTTTTAATCATATTTTTGAAGAAAAACCTTGTTGCTTTGTGATGTTTACATGATGTCAAAATGTTTATGGATTCAGCTGGTGGTTTAGAGGGCTTTCTCTGCTATCATAGATTAGAAAAGTTGAAGAGCTACAAAATTTAATACACGTTAAAGAATAAGAACTGTGCCACAGCCTAGAGGCTGGCTTCACCAGGTGACTATCTCTCCTCCATCTCTTTACTTGCCCGTGCAAAGTCAAAGTGGGGTTCATACTGTCCTCCCACTCCATAATTTGCCACCTGAAAAAGAGAAACACAGTGCTTATGAAGAAGAAAGAGATGGAAACAGAAAACAGGACTTACCCTTCCAAAATCAAAATGAGGCTCATACTGGCCTCCTACTCCGTAGTTGGCTACCTACAGTGAAAGGAGAAGCACAAAGTCTAGTAAAGCTCTGTTTTATCCAGACAAGAATTTGACCATCATTTACAACCTTTTGACAGATGAAGTTTAAAAATCAAGCCACAGGAAATTACCAACTGCTGCCAGCTAAACTGTCCTGTGTGCAGCAAAATCCTACTGGGTTTATTCACAAATAGCTCAGACTTCACACAGCCAGAACCTGACTCTGAACTTTAGTGTCTCAGCCCTTCAGTCCACCTTTGCAGTTTTCAGCTGGACACCAGCTCCCAGCAAAGCCAGAGCTCAACCTTCCCTTCCCCAGGAGTCACCTTTCCTTGAAAGCTCTTCTGTTCACCTGCAGCTGAACATTCCCCCATTACTGAGTGCCTGCTGCTCTTGGATCTAATGACTTCCAGGGCATAGAACCTAACCATGGAACTCCTGAAGACCTGGACAACTACAGGCTCCAAGGAGCCCCAAGATGTCTGGCTACGGGAGCAGCAGCACATCCAAGACTGGCACCACAAGATGGAGTATAGTCCAGGTAAGCAATCTGTGGTGCTTCCTGAAGATACAGAAATGCTTTTCTTCTACATAAACTTCACAGCCTCTATTCTCTTCAAAACAGGTCATGGTACAGTATAAAGTTTAAATCACTTTTTGATGTCTTTCAGTAAAGAGGATCCATTGCCCCTTTTGTTATAGATTTTTATTTTATTTTTAAGTCTCTTCTATGTGTATATAACCTCGATTTTCAACCAGATGCTTGAGCAATTTATCGTCAGGAGTCTTGACAGAATAGCACAGTAGCACAACAGCTTTCAGGAATCACTTTCTAGGTATTTGTGCTTCCTCAGAATGAGTGCAGCAGCTATTCATTTAAAAGGCTCAAGCAAATGAATAAGTGTAAATACTTCTAAAATAAAATTTACTCAAGTTACAGTACAGTCAGTCTTTCCTGCATTACAGAGACACCAGACAATGTTGGCCTTCTAGCACCAAGGGTGGGATGGCAGATCTAAACACCCATTCTCTCCCCCTTTCTGTAACTATCAGACAAGCTAAACTTTTATCACCACAGTAGTAGTAGCAGCAGCAATAAAATTCACTTTTACTAGCATAAATAAAAAAGATTTACACATCCACTTCAACAAACATCAGCAGTTTCAGTTATTACTGTTTCCCTCCATTAACAGAAAGCCATTCACACTAAGGTAAGCACTGCTCTGCAAAGACAACTTTGTTCCTTCCTGTAAAAAAACCACACATTCCTCCCATGGCCTCAATTCAAACCAGCCATGACATCAGCTGCCTCTGGGCTGAATGAGCTTTTGTGGCCACAGCACCTGAGTGAGCATGGCGCTGCACACAAAGCCAACTAAGATGAAATGCCAACTGGCATTTGCCACCATGCTTGTCCTAACAGTTTACCTGTAGTTCCTCTGCTGTGGAGACATCAAGTCCTGTGAGGTCCTGTATCCTTGTGTTAATGCGAGATACCACAGGGCTTTCATATCCAGACAACCAAGCACTAAGTAGGAAGGAAAAAGCCAATTAATAAAATATGGTAGTGACTGGCAGTAAGCTGGCAGCACAAAAGCAACATCTGGAAGTACCTGGAATTTGAGATTATTTTTTCATAGTTTTCAAGAATTTGGTATGATGATCAGAAATATTTCCAGGGCATTATGAATAAACATGTTTTCTAGAAAGAAACATTTACAACACTTGCTTAATGAAGCTCTAAACCTAAGTGCCTTAATTCCCATACTGGACTATCAAATGACTGACAAGAACACTCCAACCAATGAAACCTGCTTGAAGCTGTTTTAGGAAAAAATAGCAGTTTTGCTCTTACCCGTTCCAAACAGCTATTTTAGACTGGATGCATTTTGAAGCAACACTTGAGAGAGGAATAGGTGAGTTACTTTATTTAGCATATGCTTAGTCTATGTGATTATAACTTCACTCTTGCATGTCATACACTTACAGGCAAGCACATTGTGATCTGTCCTTTCACATTACTTACACTTGTGCAATGGTACTAAAAATCATATGAAAACAATAAAACAAATAATGCATAAAATTATTCACCATTTTCCCTTTTGAACATTTTCTACCACAACAGCTTATTTCAAATTTGGTATTTAACCCTAATTTTTATTAATACAAATGTGAAAGGTCAGCTCACAGGCCCAAAGGCATTTTCAAAATATCTGCCTCCTACCATAGATTGGAACTTTTCAGCTAGAAATATCACATTTAAAAGAACTGGCAAACTATTTAGCAGAGAAAGGTATGCATAGCTAGAGCAACAACTCTACACAAAAATCACTGCTGTCACCCAGAGCCAGTGTGGCATTTTCTGGTTTATGTGGTTGCTCATTCTTGAAAGCTGTGTGACTGGGAAGCCGCTGTGCCAGCCGGAAGCAACCACATACCCAGAATAGTGGTGTTCATTTGGCAGAAAAAGGCACAAGCTTAGTACAACTGCGGCTCTCTGCATCCCTACGGGACCATTACCAGCCATGAACACATCCAGTTGCTTACATGGAAACAAACACACAGGCATTTTTCATCTCTTTACAAGTTATTTTATTGTCTTTGAAAATATAACTATTTCATCTACCCACTCATCTGCTCACCTGTTGCTTGTTTTTCCTGCTGCTTTATTCATCCTATTCTAGCCAACACACCTTCATTTTCAATCAGGCCTCTTTTCCTTCTCTTGGCATGCTCACTACCTTTGTGGTCCTCCTCTTTATTCGCTTTGGCAGTCTCCTACTAGCCACTAATATAGATAATAATACTGATGATTTGGGCCCCATTTTTGCCCTTGTTGCAGGTCAATGCAAACAGCTAGTTCTGCCTTTCTTCTAGCATGTGACTCTGCTCATCAGAGGTTCCTGCTACTTTTACAAGACTGTTTGTTAGACAGAAATACCTGTTGGCAAGTACATCATAGTATTTCTACTCAAATTAACTTTTACATCTATGTTAAAATGACGGTTGTTTCCTTTAATGCAAAATTTGTATTAAAAACCCCCAAACAAACAAAATGCTGTGCATGGGAGGAGCAGTAGCATGACACGTGACACAAGGCACTGACACAGGTTACAGAATCTCTACAAGCTTTTTTTTTTTTTTATAATGACAAATGAACTACACATAAACTGAAACAAGATTTCTCAAGACAGACTTGCACAAACACATATTCATCCATTTCCCAACACTGTTAGTATAAAGGAAGTGTTATAATGCAATCTTATTTAAGGTGGTAGGAGAAAGACTGTTTATATGAAGCACACACACACACAACCAGCTATGCAGCTGCATGCTATACAGCCATGTTGAACACTTAAAACTCACAAGCAATCCTGACATCACTTAATACACAAGAACAGCCCCAACACAGCCACCAGCTTCAAAGGGTAGGCTCTTGCTACTTCTGTCCTGTCTACAAATAAAGGAGGGGGGTTGGAACTAGATGATCTTCAGGTCCTTTCCAACCCTAACTATTCTATGATTCTATGAAAGAAAAAAACCCCAAAACAAACCAACAACCCAAAACAAAAAAAAAAAGCCCACCAAAGTAATACAAAAGCAAGCATTCTTACCATGTTGGCTATTTAGAGTTGCAATTAATGCTTTCAACAGGGAGAATACTACATCCTTTCATGAAGAGAAAGTACTGTATATGTTTTAGAAATAAAAGTAATCAGGCTAGGACACAAAGAAAGTCTATGAAAGGTTAAGGAAACAAGGAACTGATACCATCTTCCAAGTGCCAGTCTGTCTGCTGAGCAAAACTTGGGGGAGACCTGTAGTTCTGAAGTTTCCTATGAAGAGTTACAGTGTGATTTAACCCAGAAAGCATCATGAAAGCTGTTTTCCACAAGGGCAGAGAACTCAGGAGAGCTTGCAGAACCTTGCACTGATTTGTCCAGTACCAGGAGGTCTCTGTGCCTGTGACATTTAGGATGTACAATAGGGGACTTCTTTTACTTGCAGGCTTTGCCTAGTGGCCTTCACAGATTATAACAATCTGTCTGACATTGTCCTTCTTTGTTGCTAGTCTCAGCCATGGTCCTCTGCTGACATCGAAGTGGAGTGTGTACCTAGTTAAAGACCATTTAGACACATTTAGGTATTCCTTCATACAAAGGAGTCTTTTCTCCTGCTCTTGTCTATGAAAAGAGACTCCCCCACCGGGCAGAATAAGCAGCCTCCTTGAACCGTGCTCAGCAAACTTTTCTCTAATATATGCATAGTTCAAGGTTCAGCATGATGCAGTAAATGCACAGAGCTATATTCTTTGGTATACATTTGTTAAATTAAGTTGCTCATCTGAAAGAGTAATTTGTATGAGCACCATTTTGTCATATTTTTGACCAGCTGACACCTTTGGCTCCACTAAGGGCAGACAACATCACACCAAGAAGGGACAAGCTTACTTCTGGAAAGTCATAAGCAGTTTAAGATGTTAGTGACTTGACTTCCAGGAAGATTTGGTATTTCCTCAGTACCTATACCAGACCAAAACCCCAAATTCCCTGACTACAAAGGCGTATTATTTTGGTGTTCCACTTGGCTTTGTAAAAACACACCCATGAACTATGCTAATGTTATAGAAATCGAAAAAGTATCATTCACATGCTGAATTCACACTGGGGGATTGGCTTTTCTTCCTTCTCACACAGATCTGGTTTTTAACAGCTTTTATATTCATGACACAGCTAGCAGTAATTGCATTTACTCCTCCCTCTTACACTCCTGTATCAGATATCTTATTAGAGATTTTTATAGCACAATACTTATATGCAGAAGCAATTTTTGACTGATCAGTGTATTAGGAAAAAAACCAGGCAACTTTCCAGAGCTATATCACATACAAACGCTTATACACCCAAAAGCTCATCTTCTCCAACTGTACTAGTCAGTCTAGTACCAGATATTATAAAGGCTATGTGCTTACTCTCAGCTATACCATCACAGCAACAGCGTATTTCAATGCTGCTTTTGTACAATCACTGGTCACACAAAATACTGGCATTTATGTTAAAAAACTTTCTGAAAGGTGTGTAAAAAGTACTAGTAGAGATGCAACAGGGACTGGTATTTCTGAAGTGGAAACTAACATTATGTGCTGCAAGATCCAACTGGCTGCTGGGAGGAGAGAGAAAAAAATGCCAGCAGCTTCTTTAAAAGCAGGGTCAGAGTGGCCGAGTTTATTCTGGTTCCGTACACAGCACAGCTTGATGGCGCTCCTACTACTGCTGGCAAGGTGCCCCCTTTTATACAGCCTGCCACGTACTGCGCAGTGAACAGTAGTCTTCTCAAAGAGAGGAATGCTGTAATTTAGAAGTGCATTTACTAGGAAAGAATGTTTGAGGGGGGAAGGCAGTCCTCTATTAAAAAAATAAAGCAAGCATTTTTGGTTTTCAGAAGCAATGATTCATTTGAAATCCAAACCAGCTCAACCAGCTCTAACAGAAAGGTATTTCTACCAGTAGCTCTGCAGGGGAAGTTCAGTGATCCAGCATTAATAAAGTGATCCTTCTAAAGCAGCCCGGCTTGGGGATTCTGAGGGTGGCTTTCACCCGCTACTATAGATTTAGGTGTCAATTTCTCTTGACAAGTATATATATCTGAAGCAATCTGCACAGGGAGGAGTGTGACAAGGGGAACCAATGAGAAGGGGAAGCCTCTCTCCACTCTCAAAGTTGTTCCTACCCTCAAAAAATTGTCTCAACAAACTTTAATGTGCTATGTCCCATTTATATGTTTCTTTACAATTGTAAGTCCATATCCAACTGTGGCATCAGCAGTATGCTCAAGGCGTAACAATTCTCACTAATGAAAAATTAAAACTATAAAGGTTTTTGGGCTGGTGGGGATTTTTTGTGGGTTTTTTTGGTTGGGTTGTTTTGGTTTTTTTTAATTGTCCCTATTTAAATTATGTATCTCAATTTCAACTAGTGACCCGCTCACCTTTTCTAATTCCTATTATTAGCACATTAAGTTTGACAGAAATCCATGAGGATTAACAAGCATCTCCAGTAAATGCCCCAGAGCATCTGTGTGTCACAGAGTACAAATCCCTTTTTAAAATATGTAGTCACAAACAACTAAGACAGGTAAGACATGGACAGACTTTAAAATTAAAAACAAACCCTAAAAATTAAATGCAACACATGTCAAACAGGCAGACATATGTTTCTGAAGCCATTCTGGAGGTGGCCTTTGGAGGTAGTTTTAAAGAGCAAACATTTAAGTGCTCACCAGACAATTTCCAAAGGACTCCCACTACCTTGCACACACTGATGAGTAAGGTGACCTGCAGGCTGCTGAAGGTGCAAGGCTGTTTTCAGTATATAAAAGTAAACATTTTCAACTTGCCGCTACTTCTAACAAGTGTGGCTTTAAGGATCAGACTTCAGCTATTTATTGGTTTTTTTAGTTTCCCTGAGTTACAGTAATTCCTAAATCAATCGATTTTTGTGATCCAGTGTTTTGCAGCACTTTTATTTAGCTATGAATTTCTTTAAAAAAGATACAGCCCTTAAGCTACTTACTAGCCATTCAAATTTCAGGGTTTTGGTTCAAAGAAGCTAAAAGAATACTAGTTTTCTTTTTCAAACACTTAAACAAGGCAATTCTCTGAAGTTATCAACTGGCTTTATTTTGCACTATTCCCACAAATCACAGCAGCTCATCAGTGCCTAGTTTTAAGCAAGTACCAAAGTTTAGAGATAGGGGTGAGCTACCCAGGCAGCCTTTTCCACTGTTTGTTAGTGTAAGCAGAACCCCATGCTGCACTAACACTTTAATAATATTAGTTACACTAGACAAGCCATGCTAAGCAGAAAAGAGCACTTCCATCTTGGCTACCACTAACATTTAGAGCTACTTTCTATTTCAGCAGACCAGTTGCTTAGTTTGCTTTAGGCTATTCTCTTTTTTCTAGAGAGACTAAGAATAGAAAAGTTATGCAAAAATCCTTATTTGCCCCACACTTAGAGATGAAGCAGTACAGTCCCAGAACAGACTTCCTTGGAGTCAGTATACCTTTGGAAGACATTCCCCTTACCTCTTAGAGACTCTGTAATGGGCTGTGGTCAGTTTCCCAGTCTCAGGGTCATGAACAGTAGCACGGCTCAGCTACAAAAAGAGAAAGGACAAGGGCTTACCCACCTATTAGGCTGCTTTCTTTGCCAAGCCACAGGTGTTTGAAAGGGTTCCGATTGGTCTGGATGGTATGCAATGCTCTTAAATTAGCAATATTAGAAGGGCAACAGAAGCTGTAGCTGCCATGTCCAAATCAAAACAAATTGGTTGGAAAAATTTGGTGAGATTGTCCTTTCACTTTTTTCCTCCCTTTGTCTTTTTTTTTGTTTTTTTGGTTTTTTGTTTGTTTTCAACTAGAGACTTTCTGCAAGTAATTGACGGTGCTGAGTTTCACAGACAATTCCTCTCCACCAGAAGTTTAACTCCTTCCAGAATTTTGGTTTAACACTGATGGAACATGTGGCCAATCTTTAATCACCACTATTGAAAACGGGGGGAGGGGAGGGGTGGTGTGTGCCAGAAGGGAGAAAGGACATGTGGGGGCAGATGGTTCCTTTTAAAGCAAGCCAATTTTGGAAAATGTTGGCTAAAATCAAGACTCATAGCACTTATTAGACAAGCTGGAAAGAACCAGGAGCTGAGTGAAAACCAGCTTGTGTTCTGCCAGACTTGTGTCAGGCAGGAAATAAGAGCCCAGACAGGAGCATGGGATTATCTCTGACAATGAAATGCTGCTCTGTGACTAATGAACCACTGTTTTGATTGCCACTCCAGCTGTCATGCACAGTAAGTCCTCAAAGCACCACTTACACACAGGCACTATAAGTGGCTTGCTAGTTTTTACAAGGAAAGGGAGAAAAAATTTTTGGTTGGCGAGAAAAGAAAGGGGAAGGGGATAGCAAAAAAATAAAATCAAAACAAAAACCCAAACAAGCTGTAGTCTGCTGAAGGCTTTGTAGCATCATGTACTTTTTAATACTGATTGTAGAGACCTGCTTCTTGTATAGATCATCATTTCAGAACACAAAACTGAGAATGTGACCAAGAAAAAGAAGAAATCAAAATATGCTCCCAGAACTTCTAGCTGAAGGAAAAGACTGAGAAACTCAGCAGTAACAGCCTGTTACAAATCTGCATGTAATAAAGCGGTGGACCTCAAAGCCAAAGTCGTCTTTTTAGACCACCTCTCTTTTCCCCATAATGAGCAGAATCTTCTCACTCATTACAGGCCCAAAACATCTGGCAGAGCTCTCTTACCTTTTGCTAATTCTGTAATGTGCCGTCTCCAAGGCTCCTGTTATGGGGTTTGAAATGGTGGCTCGCCTCAGCTGTGAAGCGAACCATCAGAATAGTTGCATTACAAAGCATATATTGCATCACAGCAATCCGACCATTCAGAAGCCTAAGGGGAAATGTCACACAAGCCGCCACACAAGCCACTCAGTCACATTTTGCAGTGGGTTTTCTTTTGTGAAAGGGGTGGAAATTCATCCCCCAGTGATGGGGAAGGAGGGAGGGTCTCCAGTTTTACTAGAAGAGAGGTGGGTTTGGTTTGGTTTATTTTTAAACAGAGCATTAGAGAAGATCAAGTTTTCTGGAAGTAATGTTTCCATTTCTGTAGCAAGAAGAATGGTCACCTGAATAAAGTAAACTAGAAGCTTTCGTTTCCTTCATATTGCTGGAAGCAGTACAATATTATGGCATGTGTACAACTGGGCCTTTGTTAGCACTCTGTCTTGCACATGTACATGAGTTCTACAGTTAAACTGAATCCAGGAAACACTGTGATCTTGTATAAGCGAAAGATGAATACAACCCTACCTTTTTATTCTTTTCACAACACAAGCAGCACTGAACAACTTTAACACTAACTGCTAACACAAACTAATTGCTTAGTCCATAGACATATTTACACTGTATTCCTACATTACACAGTGCCCAAACTCTTAATTCAAGGCCTTTCTTACCAAGTGCTGCATTCACGCGACACCATCCCACCTACATCAACATTCTGATTCGGAACCTTATGTGTGCCTTTTAACTTTGTTCATGTACTATCAGACAGTCTCCATCATTCATAATTGGAAAGATTCAGCCACAGAGCCCAAATTTGGAAAGAGACACAAAACAGCATACTAAACCCCAAACAATTCAAAGAATGTTTCTATTGTTAAAATAAATGAACTAAATCAAGGCCTCCCCATGCCTACTAACAAGAGAAGGTACTAGGAACTTTTAATATAGAATCACAGACTGGTTTGGGTTGGAAAGGACCTTTAAAGACCACCTAGTTCCAACCCCCCTGCCATGGACAGGGACACCTCCCACTAGACCAGGCTGCTCAATCGGCTGCCTCTCCTCTCATCCCATGCAGACATATATAAGAATCAAGTTTCCAGAAAGACTCCCAAAGAATAATAAGGCTTCATCCTGCCAGTTTATGCTGCTGGCATAGCAGGAGGCTTGGCTAAGATCAACCTGTCCTTTGAGAGGCAGCAATGGTAACATCCTTAGCATCGCAAAGAAGATGACCTCTTGGTGTCAAAAAACACAATCCTCTTGCTACACTTTTTACTGAGCTCTGCAAGGCCTCAGTCGTAGGAAATAAATGGAACACTAACTGGATACAGATGCTTCTACATTAATGAACTCCATGTCTTTACCATGAGCCAATTATTTTTCACGAAAATAATTGTCTCATCAAGTTCAGAAGTTAAACCCACCACATTCATGGCTTTTTAGTTTCAGTGCTAAGATTTATTTCTGCTCCACAATGAAGCAATTAGGTCATACTCTACAGAATATGCCAGTAATGCCAAAGCTTTTGCAGCTCTGACAAGAGAGCAGGAAGAGCTGTTTTACAGGTAACTGGAGAGAACTGCTTGTACTTCTTGCTTATAGTTCTGAATGTTACGTCAGAATTACAATGCAGTCTTTAGTAAGCTTTAAGATCACCTTCAGGCTACTGAGTACTCAGTAAGGTGACCAAGGACAGCCTCATCTTTGATGTGCTTGTGTATAACCAACAACTGCTTAACTGCAGACTAAGCCAACACTTTGTCCTGTACTTAATGCACTTATCCCCCTAATCTCCATTTGCTCAGCTCTCTCTAGCCAAAAAGACATTTAGGCTAAAAACAAATAAAAAAGCAGGAAAAATGTATTTCTACAAGTTTAAACCTTATTTTAGAAGTCACTGGCAATGAATCAAAAAAATAAATCAACTAACTACATTTTTAACACACATCTTGAGATGCATAGTCACACCAACTGGATACAGAAGACAACTCCATCAGTTTGCTGCTTGTCTTGGATGCTCCTATTTACTCTTGACAGTTGAGCTGCCCTGGTTCTACATTCAGAAACAAGAACCTCAGAATCCAGTTTCTGAATTAGGATTTGATGGGCTGGCACTGCAATGAAGTAGCTGAGTACAACTAAGTACTGCCGTCTGGAAGCTCTTTCATCTGCAGGCAACTTCAAAGCCTGGGAGACAGAAGTCAGCTTTATACCAAACAGCAGATACAACCATTCTTCTCTACACAATAACATGGCATTCCAGGACCAGAGGAATGGCTGCCCTTCTCTTGACAGCACTCTTCTCCACATCACAACTTTGGCAAATACAGATTTAACAAAAACCAGCAAAACAAACAAAAACCAGATGACAGGTATACTTCAAGGCAACCTAGCTGCAGCACATTTGTCTTCTGTTGTAGAACATTCTCTTCCCTATCTGAAAAAGCACACATTGAAATTGTGCCTGCTGGAAGAGTCTAACAATCCTGCATTGCTGTTACCTGGCTTAGTTATTCAATTTCCAACTTCCCCACTGTCTCCTTCAAAAAGTGTGTCATCACAAACTGCAAGGTGAGAAAAGCTATGTGTGAGCACACTGCACACACATCTGCATTCAAGAGGAGACAAAAATCACACACACTCACATAGAAAATTACACAGGAAATTTGAGATTCCAAAAGACAAAGAAGAGTAAGGCATTTACCCTTGGCTTTGCTAGTTCCTTCACAGTTTCGATCTCTTCATCAGAGATGATATCAAGGAAGCGAACAATTCGAGGTTTGTCCCACTCATCTTCCTGTTTGACAGGGCCCAGAATGTATCTAGGATTCCTGTTTCCATCATAGTAGCGGCAGAAGAGTCTTTTTTGTCTCCGAGGAGTCTAAAAGCAAGGTGAAACAAGACAATCAGAGAACTTCCATATAACATTAATACCTCTAAGATAAAAAGAGAGAGGAACAACTCACTTTTCCTACCTTAATGTTAAAGAGATGCTTTAAGTTTGAGAAATGAGTACTTTCAGCACACTAATGTTACTCTGTAATGCTGCAGTGAGCAGTACTTTACACAGTCCTATTAAAGATACTTCTTTTTGCTAGAACACCACCCTCATTCAATTCTGTGTGTAGACTTCCAGCATCCTTATTTAATTACAATTATGTAGTGCATCCAAGTTAGTCAGCAGTGCCTGCAGCAGAATTTATTTTTGTCTACCGCACAGAATGGAACAGGGAAGAAATCCAACACACACTAATCCTCAGTTACACACACTCAGCCAACTGCTATAACAACTTCCTTGCTTTCATGCTACATACAAATTCTTGACATTGTTTGGTTACAGTTGGTTTCATACATTTGGAAACAGTCTAACTCCACTTTACCATTTTGAGACCCTCCCCACGGCACAGCATTTCGTACTTCCTTCTCTCAGGCAGGTAATCCTTTTTCTTAACCTCAGTTTCCTTCTCCATTTGGTCTTCTGAATCTGTACTGGACTTATTTGCTTCCTTTTCTTTTGCCATTATATATTCAAAATATTTCATGTTTCCATTTGCTCTTTGATGTTCGGGATCTGTTGACAGAGAAACAGACAAATATCACTGGCAAGTTCCCAATTTTAAGAAGGATCCAGAAGAGGCTTTTTACAGAAAGAAAAAGAAAGCAAACGCATACTACTGCTTCTCAAATAGAAACCAGAAACACCTACTTTGGTTTGAAAGCATTCACAGGATAGCTAGAGACTGAGCTAAGCTGGAAGCAATGCTAACCTGCAGCATGCCACATCGTTACTTATCTGCAGGAAAACACAAAATGAGCTTTCTGAGCTGATCTCAATTCATCAGTTTGGAGAGTGCTTACTGTGAAGACTGGATCCTCAGTACACACAAGCACTAAGAAAAAGGGTTTGGCAACTCTAGCCAATTTCACCAGCAAGGAACAGACAAGGGAACTAGACAGGGAAAATGCTGGGACAGCATGACTAGCTTTAAACCTAAAAACTTCCCTGATGAGAATTAAGATTTCTGTTGATGAAGCCTGTAAGAATGACTAACCTTACAGGATTAGCTTCATTTCACTAATAAATTGTTCTCAATAGCCTCTGCTTTCTTAGGTATTGTTCTGAGCTTCCTACAGCGTCCCTTACACAGTCAATTGCAGTATTTAGAGAAACATAAATGCTTTTCATAGCTCAAAAACCAGAATCTAAATTTGCTGTATTACATTCTGTATTTCTTATTTTCCCAAGATTTTAATCTCAAGTATGCTTAATTTGCATTTAAATAACCTGCAGAGATTTTGGTATCACCAGTTTAGTTTCAAGTTCATTAATTCTGTTCTTACCTGTACCTAAGGGGAAGTAATCTCAACATCAGCAAGTAAGATAGAGCAACAGAAACAAATTTCAGGCAGTAGTGACTAAGACAAGTAACTGGTTAGAAGCCAACAGTGACAGGAAACAAAATACATCAATAAAAAGCAGCGATCCTTAACCAATGCACTTTCTGACGTAGTAGGGACTGTAACTGTCCATCTAAAAATACAGTAGCGAAATATGATTTATAGTAATATAAGTCTTATTTTACTGAAAACTACACATCAAGATGTTAATGGTAATGTCAATAATAATCCATTTAAAAAAACCTGCATACAACTCAGAATACAAGCAAGACCATACTCCTCAGTACAAAACCATAACTAGCACCTGCTCAAACACAGAGCTGCATTTTGGTGAGCTGCAGACCTTTCACTTACCTAGTTCCAGAAGCCGTTTGGTGAGCATCATGGCTTTGCCCAGATCCCCCTGCTGATACACGGCATAACTCAAGTAGTCCAGAATGTAGGCTTTATCTGCAGAAGATACTTCTCCTTCATCCAACTGTTTCAAAGCTTGTTCCATCCAGAGCTCGGTGTGGTAGTAATCAGCTTCAGTATAGGCAATCTTTCCCAGCTCGAAGCAATCTTCAGCTGTCAAAAAGGATTTGTGCTTCACACCTGTATTTAAAACAGAACACACAGAATTTACAAAGAATTCCAAACCAGTCTTCATAGTAACATTCAGTTATTTCTTATTCTTTGCAGCACAGTTTATTTCTGTTCTTCAACATCTCTCTTCTGTGGTGGCTATTTACCGAAGACTCAGTTTAAGTATCTAAAGCCTGTAAATACTTGGCAGAACACAGAAGCAGTCAGATACAGTTTTCCATTGCCAGAATACCAGCAACTGGCTAAATATCTTTACTATTAGTGAAGAATTACATAAGGTAAAGCTTCCTTCTTCAGAACACCAAACACTTTGAGCAACAGCAACAGTAAGCTAAATAAGAAGCTTCAGAAATTGTTTTCAAAGACTTCACATTATCACTTCAAAATGTTACTGAAGCACATCTTGTTAGCAACAACTTAGTGGGGAAGGAAAAAGAAAACAACAGTCAGTAAATTCCCAGCTGCTTAAGATTTCTGAAGTCAGTCATTTTTAGAAACATTTGAAGAGACCTCTGAAAGATCAAAGCACCAGCAAGGAAATTACAGGTTCCTATTTTTGCCACTGTAAATTAAGGCCCAATGAAAAACCAAATTTAATCTTGTAATAAGGACATAGGATCTGCCGGTTTTACAGCTAAAATTACATTCATGATTACATCTTAATACATCCTGAGTTTCTAATAGCAGCTCCCACAGCTGCATTCAAGCAAGAGCATTCAGTTGAAGACATGCCTTAAGAGACTAAATAGCTGAGGAGACAGCCCATGAAACGCAGTATCCCACAGAATAACTTTGGGTTCGCTAACTAATTAAACACTTTGTGTTCCATCCTGTGACAGCCAGTGGTTTCTGTTTCCTAAGCCCAAAGCTGCAAACTCTAAAATAACAGACATTAGGGAACCAGGTGTGGTGGTGGTGGAGTGCTCTTAAAGAGATCCTCTTGAATGAGTAACAGGTTGCAGGGTCATAGCTGGTACATGTAGAAGCAATGCAACATCCACGCATAAAAAGACAACTCTTACAAGGGTGCTTAACACATCATCAAATATGGTTTATAGCTAACATAAAGAAACAGCACACCCCATAATGCAGAAAAGAAAATTAATAAGACATATGGATAGTAGTTAAGATTCTGATCAAAACTTGTCAACCTGGCAAAAATTCCCTGGGAAGAAAAACAAATGGAGCACAAATGACTTTATGGGATGCTCCTCTCTGGAGCTCTGAGGAGACTAACCTATTCCGCTTTACACTCCAGAACTTTTAGGTTCTGCAATTACATTTTATTTCATGCACTCTGGACAGTTTATTGCCTCAGAAGAAGCAATAAGCTACAGTCCGCCCAAAGCACTTCATCTTGTCTTTTTGTGCCATTTTAAGAAACCAATAACAAACTGCTTAATGCATTAGAATGAATACTGTCTTGACCTAAACCCAAAAGCAAAGTTATAAGTCATAACACATTAAGCAAATTCCTTTTACTTTTATTATGCATCTGATCATAATGAGCACTTGCAAAAACACAGATGGATTATACAGACTTGATTGTTCGCCAGTTGGCACAGTACTATTTTTAAACAGAGGAAACAACGAAAACACAGCATAGAGTTCTCTAACAAGAAAGAAGTGCGTCTTCTCTTGTATATAAACCCAATGAAGATTTACACATGTAATGCCACATAACCTTGTCTGTGTGTGCTCTCTTTTGATTCTCAGTTTACACTTCATGAAGTTTAAGCTCAAAGAAACTTCTTTCACTCTGACAGGTCCGTCTTACCAATCAGAGGGAAAGGGATAATAAGTGATAGAACTGTCTTGTTAGACTGCATTACACTGTGCAGAAAAACTACCTATCTGCCAGCACAAAACTACTTAAGGAAAATCCTCACCCAGACCAAAATTTTATTGCTATCCATTTTTTAATAAAAACTATTAACACTGCATCGTGTTACAGTAAGTAGAAGAAAGATGCAGACTTCAACTAAACAAAAAGGTTCAAGTTCTAGCACAAGCAGAAAACGAGCATGTGAGTAGACTGAGGAGAGAATGACAGGACAAAGGAGAGTCTCAGTTCAGAAAGAAACCTGCATTCTGTGCAGCATGTTTTATCCATGTGTATTGGCATAAGGAAGCCCACCAGGCAGGGAAGGCTAGTGGATAAAGTTTCCAATAGAACCACCGCAACAAAAGCCCCAACAGTATGTCAGAGTAGGTCAGCTCTTCCTGGTTTCTCTTTGCCAGCACAGCCTGAAGCAACAACTTCCTCTCTCTTGATGTGCGGTAGAATTAAAACTGACACCTACACCAAGCTATGTTCAACAACCCACATGAGGCCGCTTTTCATAAAGTATTAGCTAGCTCAAATGCTTTCCTATTGTTAAGTTTACATCAAACAGATGGAAGATGGAACAGAATCAAATTACTTATAATCAAGACACTTAACAGAGATTCAGTGTCTTGTGAAAATAACATCCATGAGTCTTACCTGGAAGATTCCCTCTTGAGAGGGTATCTGTATCCAAATTATAGGTATCTTGAAGCCGCAAGAGGGCTTTTGCTGCACCAGTCTGATCTTCATCATTTGGGAAAAACTGCCGCTGAATAGTCATGTTGGAGATAAAGCCTGGGAAAGACAAGGAAACACTTGGCCTTCTTCGTCCTGAGAATTCTATGAATTCTATGCATGAAATGACTCCCTGCTCCACAGAAAGCTAACATTTTAAGAGCCATTACCCCTGCAGAGCACCAACAAACACTGCGGGAGTATCCCTTTGGTTTCACATAGAAACTATTCTTGTCTTAATAGGCTTCGTTTTGTGGTGTTCTGTGTTTGGGGGGTTTTGTTGTTGATTTTGGGGGATTTTTTGTGGGCTTTTTTTCTTTTTTTAAGCTATGTACAACAAAAAAGACCACCCCCACATGGAGCTTGTTACAGATAATGTATCAGATAATATATTGGTAGTTTTTGCAAACTTTCCACTCAATCTGCCTTTCAAAAGGCTTTACATTTAGTAACACAGAATTTACAAATAATTTAGAAGAGGAAAAATCAAACAGTGCTAAGAATAGCAGTGTAAAGATAAGGCTGGCAAATAAAAAGATGAAAAACAAAACAGCTGATGTCTTGACTGCAAACAGCTTTTGACGAGGCTTTAGGCAACTCAGGAGCCACTATGAACTTAATTACTTACTTTCTGTGGACTTGGACATTAACATATTCACACAGAAACTTGGGAAACAAACAAGGTTAAAAAGGTTTCTCAAGAGCCATCTTCAGGCAACTCTGAACTGAAGACATGCTGAAAAGTCAGCATTTTAAAATATTTGTGTGTGTATGTGAAAAGAAAGCAAAAGAACAATAAAAACAAACAAACAAACAAACAATTTAGGAGCTTTCTGAAGAACCACCAGGGTGACATTTACGGAAAAGAAGACAAGCAGATTCTATAAAGGAAAAAAATATTCTACGAACTGTTCCCTGGTCATTAGAGTCACATCTTATAAAAGGTTCCTACTCCTCTCTGGTGAACACACACACACTGCTACTGCTGTTACTCAAAGGGCCCTCCTGCAGAGCTACTGTGTTATCCTTTCTTCAGTGGGATAACTGATGCTATTTTTCCCTTTCTGCTTCACAGTCAAGAGGCTGGTGAGCTCTTTGCACTGATGAGGGAAACAGAACTCCAGAAAGCCAGATGGGCAGCTGAGGAGGGCAGAACCAGCAGCCAAAAGTGGAACAGCAACAACAGAGGCCACCATGAGAACATCAGTTTGAACAAACTGACAGCCACTGGCATTTTTGAAAAAGTAATTTTTCTACTCAACAAACTCTTGTCCCAAGATCCTGAAGCACAACAAGCTTCACAGTGTTAACTAAGGACAGTGACAATATGATGGTTGTTAAATTTATCTAACATAGACCAGCAGAAAACTAAGCAGCATGAGCAAAACCAGATAAAGCATAGTATGCAACACTCAGCTGTAAAACCATCCCCAAAATAATGACTGGCCAAATTTATGGGTTTTGCCACACTCTAGTAGTACTTTTTAACTATTCAGACCCGACAGCACTGTTTATTAGTTTATGGGAAGAAGTTCCTGCTTTAAAAGAATACCATATTCTTACACTCCCATGCAATCTTTCTTTTACTACACAATGCTTTCCCAGCATTTTCCTTTTTCCTGACAGTTTTCTTAAAACACATCCCATGGATAAGATGGACTTAAGATGCACTGGTGCAGATTTCTGGCTGGCAAGTGCAGAGCCTTTTCAGGTGTCATATGCAGTCCCTCAGAGAAGCAACAGCAAAGTTGATTGTGCTGAATCCTTGGATAAGGTAATTGGAGATTACCCCTTGGTCTTTTTTGAAAGCTATGCTTTATCAGTTCTTACTGAAAACCTACACCTGGTTATTAATTGTAAAGATTCTCGCAGGTCATATGTAATCATCCCAGTTTCCTTGCTGTTAAAGTGTCTTTCACAGTCAACTTTTTATATCCTACTGCCTACTGAAGAGCTTCTATTCTTGCTGAAGTAGAAATGTTTACTACACTAATTCAAATCAGTTCTACAAATGCTTAGTCTCTGTCAGCATTCAGGTTTTGAATCATCAGACAACTGTGGGCATATTAGCAGCAACAGCCATTGGTCATAACCAAAGACAACTGCATGCCTTGTGCTAGAAGAGTTTGTTGCCTTTTTAGTTTTCAAAGGAGTTATCATACTTGGAGATGAAATTTCCTAAAACACTTGTTTGCAAGAAGTGGAAGAATATAAGCAGCAAGCCCTGATCCTCTGCAAAATTGAAAGCACCCAAGGCGATTATTCAGTTTAAACATCGCAGTCCTAAATTCTTGTAAAGCTCAAATTATAGCACACTGACAATAAAATGGCAGGTCTTCTGGGATTATATTTTTAGGAAGACACCTCAAAAGAAGACTTAAAAATCTAATTCAACATAGTCAAGTAAATTCAATTATAATGTTATCCTTATTCTTGCCACAGGCACACTCACCGTCTGACATGTCCTTCAGAACCAGACTCTCCAGCTCACCCCATTCTGTGTTAAGCCGTTTCATCAATTTGAACGCATTTACAGGATGTCCCAAAAACCCCTCTGGGTCTTTTGTAGCAGTATCTGTCAACTGATCCAATTTCTCTGCCCATCTATAGTGAAAATATACATTCATTAAAGTCTCTTGTAAAAGCCTGCCAATACGCTCGAAAACTGATTTCAAGCTACTCAACTGTCTTTGTTAATAAAAACCCCAATATAAATTGCAAGCTTTTACGTTATCTATATATAAAGCTTTCCTAGAAGGAACAGAAGGGGTGATTTTTTGTTGTTTTGTTTTTTGTTTTATTTTTAAGTCTTCTTCCCCAGCTGCAGCCTGAATCTTGTGTTGCTCTTGCAGTCTTTGTTGGAACATGGCTGAATTAACTCCTTCTTACAAATACCCAATGCAGTACACCAGCAGTTCCATTATGAGTTTTCATGCAGGACTAATCAAAACCAAGCTTTATCTGCATGCTTGATATTTTATTTTTAAATGCTTGCCTCAAATTATTTTACCTTTAGACATGCACCCTTAAATCCATGATAAGCCCCTAACCTCCCACCACAAAACCACCTTCCATACAGTAGGCTTATCTTAACAAACATGTAGTTCTCACATTCCCAAATGAGGAGCCCAGGCCAAATTTTTGTTTTGACCCCACAAAGCTCTCTAACACCATTAGCAACATAACCCATTCACGACTCCAGCACACTGAAACAAGAACACTTTTCAACAACTACTGTTGTTCATCTATCATTTTAATGGAAACTTCCAGGAAGTTTCCTCCAGTCTCAAGTCAGGAAGCACATCAGTCATGCTATAAGCACCAGCACTATGTTATTACATCTCCACAAAACAAGCAAACTTCCTCTAACCTAAATAATGCAGATCTAGAACATGAAGACATGTAACAACATCCCAAAGGAAATACCAAACATCAACACCAATATAAAGCAAATAAAATCCATAGCCTGGAGGAAACTCTACAGATGAGCCAGCATCTGGCTTGTTCCAGAATGTGATACGCCTGAATTCAGTTTGCCTGCTTTACCTGAGACAGGTAAATGTTTACAGCTGTCAAAGGTGCCACTGTCTGCATTCACTCTTCCCACCCTGTCTTTAGGTGTTTTCCTACACTCTGACTGCCCCCATCTGTGTTCTTGCCAGCAGCAACATAATTAATCTAAAATGGAGTGCTCAAAGTGCTCCCATGGACCAATTTCAGCTACTAGCAAGCCAAAGACTGAAGAAACCAATGTCAAAAAATTGTGCATTCACATTGCATGTGGTTAAATCCACTATGTATTTCTCACTGCATGACTATCAAACCTAATGAGCAGCTGAAAATCACTACAACCATGAGACACAACCACAAGGCCAGAATTTCTTTCATGTAGTTTGTTTCATGAAAGTCTCCACCACGAGCCACCCACAAGGTGTGAGCCATCCCCTGCATTTCAGTTAATTACCAACTTCCACTCAGTTGATGTCAACACAAGCTACCAATATGCTTCAGCCAAAGTACAGAGCTCAACAAATGACGCCAGCATTTTTTTCCAGGTGGTTCTGTGACAGTTCTTTTAATTTTTTCTGTCCTGCCAGTGAGCACTTCTAATATCATAAAAACACCGCTGCAATGCTTGTATGATAAGCTGTATTTACACACTTTCGGATATCCAATTGGCATGCTGCTTTCTTAATTTGTCCCTGCAAAGAATATACTTAAACCATTCCAAACCTGTAGAGCAATTTCAACTCTATATTTTAAGAGATAAAAATAAATATAGTCTGACAGAAGTATCTTTCTTCCTGGACAGTAGAATGTAATACACAAATCCTAAAATAAAATCCATGCATCTATCTAAAACTGTTTAAACATCCTCAAGCACAGATTCATATACAGTTCTGAAAGCTGAGAAACCATCCTCAAACAAGCAGGAGTACTAAAGCGAAGGTATCATACAAAAGGCAGGTCAATTAGATCTCATCATTAGAAAGCTGCATAAAACAAACCAATGGCTCAGAGATAGTAACTTAAGACAAAAACCCAACAAAACATATTAGTTTAAACTTTGCCTCCGAAGAAAATTCCACAAATGTAATCAGCCTTGGGAAGCACTTTTTACATAAGGGTGGACTCAAATTATTAACTACTAGCATTACAAAACAAGCTACTTACTTTTTGATCTGTTCCAGCTTGCTTTCTTCTGCCTTAATATAATCTTTCAGTGACACCACCAGATCTTTTTCTGTATTAATTAAGTCTGTCATATGACCTAGAAAACAAATTAGCTTGGTTAGACAAGGAGAAACAATAAACCTCAGAATTAGAAGTGTTGTTCCTCTCTTCTACTTTCTCTCTTCAGCTCTTTCTTTCCCATAGTCCTTCTGTATTTGCTTAAATCATCCTGAAGGAGTATCTGAGTAAGGCTTCTTGCCTTTTTTTTCCTGAAGGAGAAAATCTCATGTTGAACCAAACTTGTTGCCACGGAAATTAATGTAATATCACATATTTATTATTAGAACTAATTGAGGATTCATTTGGAAAGGGAAGTAGGTTGCAAGAAAATAATCTTTCATCCAAGCATACACAATGTAGAGCAAATACAGGCAAAGCTACAGAAACATACAAACCCATCATGTTTGATATACAGTACTAATCCAGTGTTTTATTTTTAAGGTTACTTGCATGACTTCAACAGGTCCCATAACAGACTATGCTATTAATTAATAATTGTTTCATTTCCTGCAAGCAGGCAGCTGAACTGGTTCATCACGAAGTGATACAGCCCACAGCTTCAGCTGTGTTACAGGCCACCAGAACCCAAGAGAGACTACACTGACATATTGCCATCATTATGTACCCTTAACAGCCATTTTGCTTGCTTCTATATATGTGCAACTTTGCACACCAAAGATTTTGTTTATAATCAAATACCTATAAGAATACATAATGAATACAAGGACAAGTCTAGGTCATTAGACTAACTGGACTGATTTAACTCAAAACATGTTTCTCTGAAAAGACAGAAGTCAGTAAGGTTGTGAGAAATAGTAAGGAGATTTAGTTCTGTACCAGTTAAAGCCTTGGATGCCATTAACACATCACTGCAGAGTCAGTTTTGAGAGCAGTCAAAAAATGCTTTGGCAACGCAGCATATACCCAAAGCATGTCTCACCAATGGAAGTGAAGAAGTCCGTATGGGCATAAGAGAAAGGCAGCAGAAGTCCAAGGGCTACGGTATACCACATCTTGTTGAATGCCATAGCTGTTACCTCACCACGTACCTATGAAAGAAACAAAGTAGGTAAAAAAAAAAAAATAAATGAATCCCTATTCACCAGAGAATTGAATCTACCTTCAAAAGAGACAGCTTATTCTCTTGGGGCTGCCACTAGTTCTTGAGGTAGTAGACCCTTATGAGCTTGAGCAGCTCTCAAAGGACTGATCTTTCTTCTGAAGACTTTCTTCTGTGTGGTAAGAGAAGTAATAATAGCTTGGAGACAGGGTCTTCACAAGCACACTTTATCTTTTTGACATCTAAGACACATTGCAGATAGACCTGCTTCTCAAAAAGAACCAAAAAAGCCAAGATCAAACACTGAGAGAACTGTAACACCACGTTAAAAAAAACCTATTATCAGGTTCATCCACCCACTGACAAAAAAAAAAGTTTCCTTTGATCAGTCAGAAAGATAAACAGGTCAAAAAGAAAACCCTACACAACCAGTCCACAGAGTAAGTTACTTGCATTCTCCTGCTCTTCAGCTGTCACCAGCGTGAAGCCAACCTCCAAACACTATACAAAATGCTTCTCTGTCAGCTGGTTCAGTTAGTCCCTGGATAAATCCATAGTACTCACGGGCAGTGCTTTCTCCCACAAACAGCTGCCAAACCTTCAGCCTTTCAAGATCCTGAACCCTTTTAACAGCACAGGATTCTCTTCCTACTGCATACTTGAAAAGTAATTATGCTGTCTTGGAATTCACAAGATTTACTTCTTTACAAATACAAAAGCTTAAATTTTCATGCATTGTATCTGCTCAGCAAGATGAAAACAGCCACCTGTACCAACAGAAACTATTTTACAACTCTTCTAATGGCAAGACTCTAATGAAGGAAAAAAAGGGGGGAAAAAAAAAAAAGCAACATCACAAAGGAAGCCCAGCCTCGGAGTGGTCTGGCCTAGTTAGGGAAGGAAGCAATATGCTTCTGATAGAGTTGACAGTACTGGTAGCAAACAACATAAAACCAGGCATGCCATCAACAAGGTGTAAACAAAGTCAGCAAGTGCAAAAGTTACATCCAAAAAAATTATTCCACCCACAAGTTGAAGTATTAACAGGAAATATTCCCTTGTCTTCTGAGTACAGGATCTTTTCTGACATTGCACCTGAAAGGTCAGGAAGCAGTTCCTGCATTTCTTTTCCACACCTAGCACGACAGAAAGAGCAGTATTCAGGTTTAGATCTACTGACCCTGTGTCCTGCCTCTTGGACAAGTTCAGTTTCACTGGCACTAACAAGAAGAACAATAAACTCACACAACCCTAGAAAACAGCAGCACAACCTCCAACTCTTGTAAGTCATCTGTATGACCACAACCAAAGGGCTGAAACATTCTGATATATTTGCTGTCACAAAGCAAGTTGTAAAGTAAAAATCTGGAGAGAAAAGCCCGAGTCCTGCTTTTTCCTCAACTGAGTTAGGTGCCTCTGCCTCACCAATGCTCTAAACCAGTCCTGCTGTCCACAGCATCATTCCTCACTTCATCCCCTCCACAGGCAGCCAGGCAACAAGCTGAATCAGATTATTTCAAACATAAGTAATAGAACAAAATTTCCCTCAAAAGCTCATTTCATCCAAACTTCAACTCTGATACAGTTCACTATGTAGCTATGTAACATTCAGGCCAGTACAAGAGGGCAATTTAGATGCAGGAACTGGCAGCCAGAGATAGCAAAGGAAGGCAAAACTGTTGCTTCTGGTGGCAGTACAGGTTTAACCCATTTGTGAAAACCCAGCCCTACACACAATGAACAAATATACAACCTCCAGCCACCCTGTGAGACTTACCTAGTTTTCAGCATACACCAAGGATCCTAGGTATGGTGTATACAACTGTACCTACCTCTCCTGTGACTAATGCCAATCCCATTAAAAAAGAGCTCCAACTGAGTAACTGCTGTAAATTAGGAGGTCACACCTAGATGCAAATTTTCTTGCTGGCAAATCTTGCACTCTTTACTCTAAAGAAGCTGTATCCACATGCACAAGGACACTGATGTATACCTGCGTTTTTAAAAACACTGCTCAATTTGTATTTTGTTCTGCAGAAAGCCAAATATCTTCTGCTCATTCAGCACTCAAGCCAATAAATCTGTGAATCAATTACAAAGCACACACAGTTCTACTACATGATAAATATTTGCCAACCTTGTCAGTACTCAGATTTCATTGAGCTCTTTTGTTTACTGCATTCGCTGAAACAGAAGGGCAGCTGCAGAAAATTTACTTTTTATTATTAATCAATATTATTAACAAAACTTTTTTTATAAAAAAGGCACCAAAAGGGGATGAAAACACCTTCTGGAGCAGTAGCTGGACAGGTGGTCTTCTCTCCACCTACTGCTCTTTGTGACACCTCAGTCAACAGAATGATGTCTTAAAGCCAGTTTAAGTAGCATACTTTAGGAACAGTTCTCCTCTCTCCACCTACTGCTCTTTGTGACAGTCTTGGTTACACCTCAGTCAACAGAATGATGCCTTAAAGCCAGTTTCAGTAGCATGCTTTGGGAACAGGTCTTCTCTACCTGCTTTTACAGCCTGCTCCAGTACTGTGCCGATTCTGAACACAGCTGCAACTCTCTTCCCTCCTCACACCTTCACAAGCACAAAGCAGTGAGTGCATGGCAATGGTCACAAATTGCAACAAGGGAAATTCTAAGGGGGTACAAAGAAGAAGTTTCTCTCAATGACAGCAGTTAGGCACTACAAGAGGTTGCCCAGAGAAACTCAATTTCCCATTTGTGGAAGAATTTCAAAATTGAACTGGACAAGCCCCCATTCAGCCTAAACCTAACCTCCAAGCTCACCCAGCTTCAAACAGGAGGCTAGGCTAGATGACATCTAGAGGTCATGTCCAACTTCATCTTTCTTCTCGCAGTCTGAAGATTTTCTGTCACTTGCAAGGACTCAGACTCCCATAATAGTTTTCAGCCATCCAAGATGACTTCCTTCCCAGAGAGGATTCAGAGAGCTGCAGACAGCTCAAGGCAGTGGCCAGCCAAGCTTTCACTGCCCTAACAGCAGTTGCTAAGTAGCTCAGCTTTCAAAACTACTGCAGAAGGATCAGCCACAGGTTCCCAAATCAAAGACAATAAAGCTCAGTTAAGATAGATGCTGGAAATCTCTCAGATACACAAGCTGCCAAATAAGTAGGCTTAATATCTTCCTGTCAGTGACATAAAGTAAAACAAGATGAAAATCCTCTCTTCTGACTTCCCACAGGAAGCAAATTTGCTGAGCTTGAAAACAGTAAAACATGGCAATGCAGGGAAAAAGAAAATCAAACACCACAAAACCCAAAAAAGCACTAAACAAACCCACCAACGCAAAAAAACTCCACCAAACAAAACAATGGGGAAACTAGAAAAGAACATAGAGACATAAACAAAGCAACAATTATAGGAATGGTACTACCAAGCACAGCACAGGATTCCCTGAACAGTAGGGATACACAACAAATGCCATTTCAAATTATGAAACTTAACAGGTGGGATTTTTGAGGACTTTTATAGACCTCAGCTCTGCTCTAGAAGTAAAACAGGCTGCAAGAGTCATACGAGTGTGGGCATGTATGTAGCACCCATACAAGCAGAAGAAAAAGTGAAGTTATGACAAACTACAGATACAACCTCACAAAACCAATGTCTCGCTAGTGGGTGACCGATAACTGAAACATTTAACTAAAGATGCTGATTACACAAGTCTCCTCACTGCCAATGCCAAGCTCCCAGGTGCTTACCAGGATCCAGAAAACATGACAGAAAAAGGGAACTGAGGGTGTACTTCAGCATGGAATTATTCTGGAATAGGTCTAACTCAATTCCAAAACAGATTATTTATTAAGCCAAGAAATAAGTGACCTACTCAAGTATGCTGCAAGGCCAGGAGTCAAAACTGTATCACCAACAGCCTCAACTTTCGATTTAAACACTGGTCCACTCTCACAATCCTTACTGTATCCCACTGTATGTAAAGGTAAAATAAAATAATCTGTTAAACTGAGCTGGAGAAGGGGCACCAAGAATAATAGCTGTTCATGGCACTAAACCTCTCTGGTCTCAAAGCTAACTGAAGTTATAGTCTCATGACATGATGCAACTGGAAATACAACTCAAAAGGAAAGAACTTTCCCACACTAAGTATCAAGAAAGTTTAGCTGTCATCATTGCTTAACACTGCCACAGGACAGAAACATTAGAATACAGTTCCCCAGGTTATCTAGCACATTACATTTGCTTAAAAATGGTTTTAAAATTAAGATCTAAGCAGTGAAATAAGAAATAGTTTCTAGAAATGCTGCTAACAAAGTAACATGGCATGGTTTAAGCTTCTTTTCAATGGCAAAGTTTTAACACAAGTAATCATATATATATAAGTAATATAATAATCTAGTAAGATATGACAATCAACTTTAGACTCAAGTAGGTGATGCGCTTTAAGTATCATTTATTGACAATTTGAAGACAACATTCATGAGTCTGGTTATATAGCATGTGTGTTCATACAGAGATTTGTACCCAAGGAACTGAAGCAAGTTTTCCCCTAGTTTCTTCCAGATAAAGGCTGAATGGACCAAGCCCTTTCAGAGCCCACTTATTTTAACAATGAAAGCTGGCAATGGAACGGAGCACTCATTAGATGCAACAAGGAGGAGGCTATCCTTCTATTTATCCTTCTGCTCAAGGATTAGCAGAATACCTATAGAGATACACTGAATGTTTTCAGAATTTAGGAGTGACTGTAAAAAAAGCAGGACAACTCCAATAATCAAAGGCTGAAACCAGTAACAGATAAGAGATCTTTAGGCTGAAGACATAGCCCCATAGGTGGCTCTGTAGTAGCAGAAAATCTGCTCCTCTGGAGCAAAAACACTGCCTAGAAACATATAGCAGAAGTGACAACTAATATGCTGTTCCAACACAGACTTTATTTACCATCTTTCCTCGAGTTAAACAAGCACAATTTATCAAGTAATTTTCAAGAAGTATATTCTTGAAACACCTGGTTTTTTAACAAAAACAAAAAGTTTCCTTATCTGTATCAACCTCAACATAGAGGCAGTTTTCCTCCCGTAAACCTCTATTTATCCTCATTCCTTCCACACTGTTACTCATTAGCTATCATTTCTGTTTTTCAAACTGCCCACCTCAAAAATCATAGCTTCAAATGCTATGATTTAAAAACCATTCATTATGCAATGGTGCTTAAACCTCTACATGTCATAAAGCCACTCTCTCTTCTGGCTCCATGCATAGCTCTTAAGGCTATTCAACCTGCAGCAGCTCCTGTCTCCACCTAGTCAAGTGTAGGACTACACAGTGAACTAGCAAAGGGAACTAATCAACATCAGCTGGTTTTTTGCTAGGAGGCAAGTTAATGATTTCCCCCCGCCCCTCCATTTCAGATTTGGTTTATCAGATATACCACCCTACAGGAAGAGCACAGATCACAAATGACTTAGAACAGGACTGCTACTGGAGAGCAATTAATGGAATTGTGCTGCTTCTTCAGTTTCTAAATGAATTAACAGCTAGAAGGAATGTGCCTACCTATGCCACAATCACTGTGCTTAAATGGCAGAACTGACACCCTTAGCAGAGCAAGATTTAGGTACATTCCTGGTACTTCGAATCCCAGGAGGTTTTGGGAGGAGGGGAAATCGGTACTGGTTCTGCTAGTACACAATTAAACAGCAATGCAGAGAACTCTAGGTCAAATTAAATGTTTTGCAGCATGGTTTAAGACACTCAAACGCATCCAGCAATGATCCAAAAGTAATAATGGGTGCAGAACAGTAAGATGGAGAACATCGCTTACCCCAAAAGGAGGCCTCCACCTCCCAAACTGGGAACTCATTACTTTTACTTTCCACCCCTGCCAGAGTGCTGCCTGCATGTGTAGCTGAACAGACTTTGGCATGTGAGAAGCTGCATTTATTTACCTGTTGTAACAGATTGCTTCTTTAATTTACTAAAACTTTTGAGCACTGAATGTTTACATATCCAAAGTAGGTGAACACTTTGCAACTCTTCTTACTGAATTCACCAGAAAACAACCCGTGTGAAACTGAAAGCTGGACAAGCCTTTTGATGCCTTCTCTCTGTAACCCTGATGTATCTTTCCTTTACGCTCATTCAGCTTTTCAGGTAAACTGATTTACCCTAAACGTATATGACTTTTTTATTCTCTCTTTATTCAACAGCATCCTTAAGACTCCATGTTGGACCTTTTCCTTCTAGTCAGGTTAGAGCCTATCAAGACACCTCAAGGGCATAGCTCACGTCTAAGTCATATACAAAATTTCACATAATGCAATTGGCTGAATCCAGCCCCAAATAGTAGAGAGGGAAATCAAGACAAGCCATATTCCTCACGACGTAATTACTACACACAGCTCCTGTGGTTACAAACAGTGTGTGTGACAACCAGGGCAGCTCCTTCAGTGCTTAATGCAAAGTAACTTTCCATCATCCAAGCACGAAATCGCCTCCGAGCTCCGGCACTCTGGAACCCCTAAGGCAGCACACCCAAGTGGGCCCCCAGACGCACGCAGCTGCCTGTACCGCAACAGCAGCAGCCCCCGGCCGGAGACACCGACAGCAGCCTCCCGGAGGTGCCACAAAGCCGGGGTGGGGCCAGCGGGCGGGAACCCACCTGCGCCGCGCACACCCAGAGAAGAAGGAAGGGGAGCTAGGCGGGGGCTGCCGAGTCTCCTAGGGGTGGCTCCAAGTCGCTCGCAGCCACCCTCATACGGCTGGCGCGGGGAACGGGCCTCACGGCGGCGGCTGCCGACAGGAGGCGGCGGAGGCGGCAGTGTTTAGTCTACCAGCTGCGGGGAAGCAGGGCGGACCGGCGCCCTCCCGCCCCCCTCCGGAGGCTGCCGCCGGGTCCCGTTACGTAACTGCCGGAAGGGCCAGGGCACCGGTCCCTCGCCGATGAGGGCCGTCGGCGGAGCGCTGCCACGTATCGCACCCACCCCAGCTCGCTCGCCGCGCCCGGACCCCGACGCTCCCCTCACGGCGCGCCGCCCTGTCCCCGTGACCCACCCTCCCATCGCCAGTGAAAAGCGAGGGCGGCCGGGCCTCACCTGAGCGAAGGGAACGGCGGCGGAGGCAGCTGACGCGGCACTAGGGGCGGCGGCAACGGTAACGGACGGGCGCGAGCTGCCCGCGGACTTAACCGACCGCGCGCGCACGGCCCCGCGGAAGCTTTTATAGGCTGCCAGGCCACGCCCACCCCGCTCCCGTCCCGCGCGAGGAGGGGCGGTGCGGGCCACTCGCTACGTGAGCTCGGTCACAGCGGCGGCTGCCCCATCGCGCAGGCGCCGCCGCCCAGCTCCACGTGGGGGCAGGCGGGGGGAGCCCGCACCGCGAACGGGGTGCAGGGTAGCGGCCGTCGGGCAGGAGGTCCCCGCCGGTATCGCTGCACAGACATGGCCGGCGGCAGCTGCTGTCTGACCGCCACAGGGTGCGGGCTGCGGTACACGGTGGATGCGCTATTTGGCGAACCGGCCCCGATGGTCTGAGCAGGCTGGCTCGCCAGCTCCCCTCCTCCAGGCACAGCTATAGTTTATCTATGCCTTGTGCTTTAATTTATATTCGTAATTTTGATGTTAAACCAACCTTGCACCTCCTGCGCTCCAGCTGGTGTCATCTGATGTAGTTCACAGCATGCTTTCTGCTCCACCAGCCAAGTCTTTGCTGGTGGCTGCTACTTTCGCTAGTCTTCTGCAAAGCCCAGGAGGAGATGTTTCCAGATTGACGGTAACTTCACCAAGTGCCATTTCTGAAGCAGCCTCCCCTTGTTCCAGGGCTTTCATCTCAAAGTGGCTGATCAAAGAGGCACCTTGTGAGGCAATATCAAAAGCTGCAGCACAAAGATCTAGGTGTAGCTCACCCTATTGCATAAACACATTAAGCTGCTTGAATGTATCTTGCTGTGACAGATCTATGCTGACTGTTCTTTGTTCTCTAGGAGCTCATAAATAAACTAGCTAGAATCATAGAATAGTTAGGGTTGGAAAGGACCTTAAGATCATCAAGTTCCAACCCCCCTGCCATAAGCAGGGACACCTCACACTAAACCATGCCACCCAAGGCTTCATCCAACCTGGCCTTGAATATCGCCAGCGATGGAGCACTCACAACCTCCCCGGGCAACCCATTCCAGCATCTCACCACCCTAACAGTAACGAATTTCTTCCTTATATCCAATCTAAACCTCTCCTGTTTAAGTTTGAACCCGTTACCCCTTGTCCTGTCACTACAGTCCCTGATGAAGAGTCCCTACCCAGCATCCCTAGAGCCCCCCTTCAGATACTGGAAGGCTGCTATGAGATCTCCACGCAGCCTTCTCTTCCCCAGGCTGAACAGCCCCAACTCTTTCAGCCTGTCTTCGTATGGGAGATGCTCCAGTCCCCTGATCATCTTGTGGCCCTCCTCTGGACTTGTTCCAACAGCTCCATGTCCTTTTTATGTTGAGGACGCCAGAACTGCACACAATACTCCAGGTGAGGTCTCACGAGAGCAGAGTAGAAGGGCAGGATCACCTCCTTCGACCTGCTGGTCACACTGATGCAGCCCAGGATACGATTGCTTTCTGGGCTGCAAGTGCACACTGAAGCCAGCTCATGTTCATGTTCTCATCGACCACCACCCCAAGTCCTTCTTGGCAGGGCTGCCCTGAATCTCTTCTCTGCCCAATCTGTAGCTGTGCCTATTGTAGTTTCAGCAAATAAGTTACAATCGGGGACATTCATAAGCAAGTTTTCCCTTCTTTTTAAATGTGAAACTTCAAACAATCCTTACTAGCTTGGTCAGCCTGTGATTTTCCTTAAGGTAGACATTTTTGGCCACCCCAGCTCAAAAGCTTTCACAACAACAATTACTCAGTGCTGGCAAAGCCATAACAGGGGTCAAAATCCCTTTCTTACACACATTCTTCAGCAGGGCTACTTTTCAACTGGCTTAAACCCACCTCATTCATAAGAGGTTGCAGCATGATCTTTAACTATGGTTTGTTTCCTTATTCCTAAACTGTTTCCTCAGCTTCAACTCCCTAAGCAATGTCTTTTGAAGAGCAAACATCATAACATCACATGTTATGCCCCATTTTAGGGAAGACTATGAGATATGACATAGCTCATATGAGAAACAAACAACAACATTAAATGAAGTTAGTAATTTCTTGTCCAACTGTGGATACAGATGTGTCCACACAGCTGACTACACTGCCAGTACTGCAAGTGGTGCTGTGCCAGAGCTGGAAGAAGGCCAGTTTTTAATGGAGCTATCAGTCAAAAAATAAGCTTTCCTTTCCTTTCATTTTGGTCACCTTCCAACAGAAATACAACTCCTACAACTAGCAGGAAATACTGGAATGATATCCAAGCTTCTAGCTGAGGCATCTAGTTAAAGCCTTATTATCCAAAGAGTCCGTAATACAGAGCCAGAGATTTAACAGCAGCTTCCAGAGATTTGACAAAACCTCACACACTGTAGAGCATTCAGATTCTTTCTAGTGAGATTCACTGCTTTTGCACTATTGACAAACATGTCAATCAAAACTAAAGCAGACAGTGTAGAACAACATGATTATTAGCATGTTTAATTGCAGGCTTGCTTGTACTGGTCAGAGTGGGGCTGAAGGCAAAGAAATTTCTGCTAAAAGGAGACGAGGATTTTTGTATCTACCATGCAGGTAAATCAAGAGTTGCTTCTGGTAGTCATGGCATCATCGTGCTCCGCAAGTCTGTTTCTGCCCCTTATGTGCTTTTTGGCAGTTAGATACTTACTCATTTTCTCACGTCTCCCCCAACTCCAGCACAGTCACTGACTTTCCAGTTGCATTAAAAGATTGTTTGTAAATTGGTTTATGCTGGACTTGTGCATTATCACCTGCAGTCAAATGCTGATAGGGCTGGGCAGCTTCAAGCATGCCTTAGCAAAGCGATTTGTTATGTTGGCACCTTGTTAGGAAGCACTTACTATGTCTAAGAACAAGTGCAACAGGAATGCTTCTGGAAAGAACTACAGCAGAACAAGTGGCTTTCAGATTTTCTTTAGGGTTTGCAGAGCCCTGTCCCTGTGTGGTTTTTAGCAGAAACACTGACTCCTCTGTAGCAAGCACAAGCCTAACAACATACTTCCTTTTCTGAGCAATCACATAGAAGCACTCCATGGGCCATAAGCTGAAAGATACTGAAATATACTGAAAGAAGTGTCCATCTAAAACAAGAAACACAAGAGGCCTCACAAGAGCACAACTGTAGTGGCTCACACCAAAGCTTTGTTTATCCAATGCTGCCTGAAGTACTGTCCCAGCTTCCAAACACTTTTAACAGGGATTTTCTCAGCTTGGTGTTGTCTATTTAGTAACCCTCAATAAAGTTCTCTGGTAAGTATTTCTTATCTGTTGAGCTAGAACTGTTTTGCATCTACAACATCCTTGACCTGGTAGTTGTGCCAGGGCATAGAAAACCAGCTAGTTAGATTTGATAAACCAGGTTCCTGGATTGGCTGAGAAGCAAACAGCTGGTACCTATCCCTTAAACAGGCTGAAGCATCAGAGCCTACCTAGTTCTTTGCAATGGCTGTAGTCCAAGTCTTTACTCATGCCTGTTGTCTTTTTTGAACCTTTTTGAGTTTTTCAGTATTCTTTTGGAAATGGCAGGCTGTCACCTGCATTGCAATGTTTTAAGACACAGGTGAGTCACCTTTCTATCATAGCAAGTTAGTGCACTGCATTGCTTAGCTTTTTAAACTACTTAGGTTTATCCTTGAAAAGAGATGAAGTCTCATTTCACACCTGTGCATCCATCAGTGCTAGTCTGCTTCCCAAATGACATCCTTACCTGCAGCCAAGAGGCTAGATCCTATCATCAGTTATGATGTCCAGTGCAAAACATCAGTGCCAAACTTGGAGGATCTTCCTGAATCAACAGCAGCAAGGAAGGAAAAATCAAAACCCAGATATGCTACCCCAATAAACTGAACTGAGCAAATCCTACTGAAATATCATTGAGATGTTAAAGTCTCCTCTACACCTGTGCTAGTGTTAGGAGCACAGAATGTAATCAGCAGTATCACATTAGTTTCTTTCAAGGTCTGCACCTGGAGCATGAGAAACTGAAGGAGTCCATCATATAAATAACATACACTCCAAGTCTCACTTTACAAAAAAACAGATTTGGTTAGTTTGCATCTAAAATGTAATGACAGCGGGAAAGGCTACTCATTAAATTTCTCTTTAAAGCAGTGGTTTCTCTTTCCTTGGGCTCTTCCTAAAAAAAAAGAAGTATCTTTTTTTCCCAAGAGGTTTCTTGTGGCTTGACCATAAGTGTTCAATGGGAATTTGCTAATTTTATGTATTTAAAGCAATTAACATTTGTTTTGTAAAGGCCACCTGCTAGCAATTCTAATGCTTGTTTCTGCTTACTGGGGGCAGCTGGAAAGATACCAAACAGAACAAGCAAGATTAGATCTATAATCATTATTAGCCTAGAATTACATTTTTCCCAGCCACTTCTTTGGCTTTAAAATCCTTTTACCAACTGCTAATACCAATATGAGTATTTTTTTAACCCAGATTAAAAAAAATAAAAAAATCTTAGCAACACAGGACCAAAGATCTGTCCATTTTGCACTCTTGCCCATGCAAGAGATAACAAGTATTTGTTCCCACTGCTTGTGTCCTTCTTGCCTGGTCCTTTTGTTTGTGCTTCTTACATCAGGAGAATCTGAGGACTCACTTCCTCTGGTGGCCTGCCAAAGCTCAGTAAGCAACAGGAAGCTGTCAGAGATGCATTTATAGGGCCAGGTCTTCACTAACAGGATGGCTTCTAGCATGGAGTACAGTATGTGCAAGGACTAATACACATACTTTGTAGATGCAGTTCACACAACTCAGAGTCCAGCCTAAAAATACTTACAAGGAAGCAACGCAGTGCTGAAGTGACAAGTGATATTTGTGCTCCTTAAATTAATTAAGTGAATAAGTTATGCTACTTTCAACATTATCTCCCCTGCTTATGTACTGTAGAAATATTTATTAGGGCAATGTACAATCCCACACAGATGTATGGATCCTTGGAGAAGGCACAAGGAATCTTTCAGACTGCATGGCTTCCCACCAGCCAGATCAGTCACAGTGTCCCTCTAATCTCATTTTCTCTGCATATCTTCACACAGCACAGAGGTCAGGCATACACAATTGGGCTAATCCATGATTTTTTTTTTCAGCTGCTTATAGCAACAAGAGACTACAGCACTATACCTCCTTCAAAGGAGTCTTTACACTGCAGCGTAGTGCTCTGGCTTTTAATCCTTCACGTGGATAGGGGTGCAATTACCAAATGATGGATTGCTTTGGGCTGCAGAAGGTTGAGAGGCTGTCCCAAGATATGAGGTCCAAAGTATCCCCTCCAGCTGCTTCCCTCAAAAACTAGCTCTTCTTGAGCTTCTGGGAGCAGTTAGGGTCAATAAATCTGTTAGTTGATTTTAACAGCAGGGTGGATACTTCCCTTAGTGATTATATTTCAATCCTTTATCTTTGTCCTGGGTTCAGCAGTTGCAGTCAGTTTTTCTTCTCTTTAGTAGCTGGTGTTTTGACTTAACCTGGGAACAAGGCTGATAAGGCCGATGTTTTTGGTTGTTGCTGAGCGATGTTTGCCCTGACCAAGGACTTTCTGAGCCTCGTTCTCTGCCGGGGAGGACGGGAAGCCGGGAGGAAGGAGGGACTGGACTGTACTGAGAGGACCAAACTGACCAAAGAGGTATTCCATACCATAGCACGTCATGCCCAGGATGTAACTGGGGGTGATCCGGAAGGCCTAGCTCTCTCGGGGTGGTTGGAAGAGGTGGTCAGTCAGCACTCGGTTGGTGGGGTGTCGTGAGTTATCTGTTGTGGTTGATGGGATGCTGTATTCTTTTCCTTTATCATTATTATTATTGGTGGTAGCAGCAGTGATTTGTGTTATACCTTAGTTACTAAACTGTTCTTATCTCAACCTGTGGAAGTTGCATTCTTTTGATTCTCCCCCCATCTCTCTGGAAGCAGGAGAGGGCAAGTAAGGGGGGTTGAAAGTGAGTGAACGAGCTGCTTGATTGGTTGGGTTTAAACCATGACAATCTTATTAAGGGAAGATGTGTTTTGTCCATTAATCCAATTAGCTTTAGTGGATTAATAACATTGGGCTTGCTCTGTTTCAGGGAGCACACAAATAGCAATCAAGCATAATTAAACCTAAACTTAAGTAATGCCTGTAACAAGCATGCTATTTCCCTGCATATTCTATTTATTATTTTTACAAGCTATGCTCTCAAGTTACATGATGTGAATTCTCGATTAGAATGTCTCAATTCAGGACCAAAAAGCAAAACATTTACTTTCATATGTTTATAAAATTCTCTTTGTGCTAAATATAGGCAGGTAGGTTCCAGCCCAGAATAATGTTTTCACTACTTGAGAGGAATCTGTTTGTTCAGCTATAAAGGCATGAGAATGATTTGTCATTATTCTGACATCTGTCTTAGGAAAGCACACTTTCTGATCAGCACTATTCAAATACAAATTCAACTGCGGGTTTGGGTGCTTCAACATTATAAACAGCTCCATCCTTTAGGTATATACAGAGCTCTTGGCATATTTTCCTGTTTGAAGCCATATGGTTCTTAACTTTAAACAGTGCTTTTATGTTACTTATACAAAACCCAGAGAAGCTTAGAAGAAAAAAGGGAAAGAAACTATCAGGAACAAACCTCTCTAGAGCAGCTCAAATTCCTGCAGTACCGTTGTTCTCATGTCTCATGTGTCTGCATGGCAAAATACAGCATCTGGTTTCCTAACAGAATGAAGCGGGTGTGAAAAATAAAGAGTTTGCTGTCGGGCATCCTCACTAACTCCAGAAGTTAATCAAAATCCAGCCATCTAGCTTTGCCAATGGCGTGCGAGCAGCCCGGGCAGAACTACATTTCCCAGCGCCCCCAGTGGGGGAAGAGTGAGTCAGACCCAGGGAGCCAGCTGCTCCGCTGTTTGTTGTAGGAGCAGAGCTGCTAACCGAGGTCAGCGTGGGACTGATCCCTGCTGCTGGACACAGCACCCCTGCACTGAGCACAGTAAGTGGGGAAAACGTGTGGGGAATCACAGGGCTAGACCCACCTCCTGCCAGCTGTACAGCATAGGTGAGATTTAAAGGCAAGATGGGAGTTTGGGCTGGCCTCCTGAGATCAAGTTTTTACTGTCTCCAAGTTTCCAATGATCCTAACCGACTCTGGCACTGTGGTTCCTAGGAAGGAAGGGGTTAAACGCCTGCACACGTTGCATTTCATCATTCTAGGTACAAGCTATTCCTCTTTCCCTGTTCCAGTCACACTGCTGTTCATTCCAAAGTACAGAGCTTCTGAATCCAGCACAGGCTGCTGCTGTTCTGCAGATTTTCACACGCCAGGATCTATGAGACATGGGGGTGGAGGAGTGACGGACACACAATCATCACACCACAAAACCTGTTTCAGACGTGGTCTTCACGTTGGTGTCAGTCCTCGCATGCGTCTGCCTGAGCCTGCTGGCAGCATGCCGAGTTCCCATTGCTGTGCCTGCAGCACTGGGCAGGGATGCCAACGCTCTCCCCAGCAGCTTCTGCAGCAGGCCTGACTCTCCTGCCTCACCAGGGATCATCCTGGTGAAGACCACGCTCAGCTGAGACACTGAGAAAGAGGGATCTGAGGCAAAGATGTCAGAAGCTGCAAGGCACAGCCTCCATGCTGCTTGTTATAGAAACTGCATGTGCAGAGCTCAGGCACCACTCAGGCTCTGGAGCCATCACTGACCTTTACTGAAAGGAAGAACTCTCAAGACTCTTCTTTGGCACTGCTTTTGTGTCTGTAAGTCAAAGCAAATCTAACTTCCTCCTTAAAGTGCTCTGAGTTCTATGGCTGAAAAGTGAAATATTCATAATAATTATTAAGGATTATGAATCATATTTATCTTTTCAGATGAATACTAGAGATGGTAGCATTTCTGGCTATTTTCTGACATCCTGAAGCTGAGATCAGACTGCAGTCTGTGACTGCCTGAGCTGAAAATGTGGTAGGACTGTTTGGCACAAAAAGCATTCATAGCTGGAGATGATCCAAGTCAGCTGCAACTGCTGTCTCCTGTCTAACTTGGGGAATTCTCTTCCACAGCTGATATTTTGTCTTTCATTCTCTTCTGGCATCCATGCCTTTCCCACAGATCTACTGTGTACTGCAATAGGATGTTCAGTTGGATTGATGCCATTACAAACTGTGCAGGAAACAAACGAGAGCAGCCACCTTCACTCCTCTTTTCCCCAGGGATACAGGAATTTAGGACGGGAACGTTCAATGCAGTCTTACTGCAGTTTCTGTAAGACCTGTGCACAGTCAGAGATGGAAACAAACTGAGGTATCTTTTAATAATCTTAAAGACTGCCTGAAACTGGGTTTGATGTGTGACTAGGAGTGAAGACCAAAGCAGTAATTTTAGAAAGCAGATGCCAGCATTCTTCAGACTCTGTGAGAGGGAGATTTCTGCTAGTAGGTTTTGCACCTTTAAATCAAACTTAACTTTGTAGGGCCTCTGCATTATATCCTATGCTTCTCTTTTTAGGCAGAGACAGCTACCTCTAGGTGTTGGTTATGGCTGCACTTTATCAAGCCGCGTATAGAAGAGCTTCCTCTCTCATCTGCAGGTTACACTCTACCTATGTTAGAAAAATGAGGTAAGTTCTTGCGTACAGTGACTAGACCAGAGTTTGGCACCCTTGTACCCACTGTCACAAGCAGCCCTACCTAAATCTTTTAACAGCTGAACAATGACTTAGTAATGCTACGAGAGCTCTGTAAATGATAACAGTCAGTAACGTCTCCACTCTGTTCACCAGTGATAAGAACTGGTTCTCTGAGGCTGAAGCTCTGTTAATGAATGCCTAAGTTTGCTGTCCTAGTAAAAGATCTCAAAGTACAAACAAACTTGAAGCAATGCTGCTCAACTGTTTTTCAATACTACTTCAAACAGTCTGAAAGCAGCACATCCTGACACCCTTTTTCCAATGACTGCTTTTCCTAATTCAGGCCCCAGCCAACTGGGCCATAAGACTTCAGCTTGGTCTTTACCTCTAATGTCAGTGTGACAGGTAGAACGTATCCTGCAGTAATGCATGTAGCCTGATGGGAAGCATATTCCACATCTGAAGTGCTCAGGTAGCTTTCCAAAACAGGACTTGGAGCCATCCAGATTTGAGGGATAAAAGGAGAGATGAAGGTCTTGTGCACGTAAATGATCATGTCTGCAAAGCAGAATTCTTGGATTAAGAGACGGGGTTACTGTTCTTCTTGGGTGTCCAAGACCTGAGGCTACTTGTGTAGTAACAATTGCAGTATTTTCTGCCACATGGCACCTTTGCTAAGGGCTACAGTGCATCAATGAGTAGACTGAGCTGTCAAACTCTAGAAGCATATGGAATACATAAAATCTGTTCTGTCCATTTCTCCCCCCTGCTCTATGGAACATAATTATGTCCAATTAAACATAACAAGGTGATCTCAACATGATCTTGAGTTCATCTTCCCAATTCTTCTCTCACTGCAGATACTTAAATGAGTTAAAAGAAGATGACAGCCTTTGTAGACAAGCTCAGACCTCAGGAACTTTCTACCTCTTTCACAATCTCTCTCCCTTCTTGCAGAAAGTTGGGGAAAAATACTTCTTACCACAGCTCAGTGCAGCAGGTAAGCAGGCGTGTGGAAATACCTCCTGGATCACACAACTGAAATGACAGAGAGTCCTTTGCAATAAGCAACCCCTTGTATGGGTGTTGAAAATCTATCAAGCTGTGCAGGAATGTCCTGCACACTCTTTGCTAACAATCAAAGACTATTCAGACTTAAAACCTTGACAGGCATACATAAGCTCATGCTCTTCACACATATATAGTATCAACATATACCTGATGTGTTTTGTGATGATCATTTTTAAACATTTGGGACCATGCCTATTGAAGAGAAAGGGCTGGCAGGGAAAAACCAAGGTCTATCTGACAAAGGTTATTTGGTGTAACACAGGAGAAATTTTCAATGAGAGAAAGGTGTTGGCTAGTGTAGGACAGAAAGAGAATGGACCCCAAGGCTGCTCCCAAGGCATTACAGCATTTGCATCTTTCGCTTGACATGGTCAAAACTTCTAAGAGCTAAGAGGAAAGCCAGACTTCTGGTCTCCATTCAGGTGGGACCACTTGTCTAGTTCCCTCTCTTACATGAGCACCCTGCCCTGAGCCAAGATTGTATATGCCTTGAAGATCCAGAAAGAGCATAATGGTTGTATGAATGTGCTTTCATCACAGATTTTTTCCCCTTTCCCCTGCTGTTTAGAGATTAAAAGGACCCTGGAGAAATTCAAAGAGACAGAACAGTGGATAGAGAAGTCGGTGCTGATCGGTTGTTCAGACGAGCACGTACCACACTTTGCCCTGGATTTAGGTTGGGATTACTCCTTTTATCATCTATGTCAGCATCACATTTGATGCACTAAGATGAAGATGCTGCCTAGGCAGCATCCCTAATCCTTGCTGGGTGAATATTTACTGCCAGAGTAGACTCAGTTGAACCTCTATAGGAGCTGGTTTGAGTGTGGTGGGTCGTAGGCACAGAACTGTGCATGTGTTAGTAAAGGTGGGCTGTTGGCAGGTCACTTAACGTTTGGGAATGTTACCACTGATGTGGTGTCACTTCCACAGGAACTTCCAGAAATTGTATACCAGCACAATGTAGGGCGTAAATTTGGGATAATAACTGTGATTTATGAGATCAAAGATTTTGTTGTTGTTTTTTTAAACAGGAGCCTTGGAAAAATCAGTCATTGAGTCTCAACTCAAGGGATCGTTTACTAACTTACAAAAGGCTCTCTTCATAGTGGATGAGAAGGATTCTCCTTTGCTGGCTTCGGTATTGTACAGGACTTTTTACTTTAAGAAGCTGAGATTTCTAACATTAACTTTTCTCCTTGTCTCCCATACTGTTTTATGATTTAATACATGTTGTGGAAGTATGTACTGCGCACTTTCAGTGACCTAGGTACAAACACACTATAAATGACAACAGTTTTCCCAAATTTGTGATCCCAAAAGCAAGCTGCAATGGAAAGAGAAATGGACAAGTGGCTTAAAATAAAAATCTAAACTAGTTAGCCATTTAGCATCAACTTACTTCATTTCCAGTGTGAAACACACTGATCTTAGCAGCAGTTACAGCAATCCCAGTTTTTCCTCAGCTGAACAACTATCTGGCACTAGTTTTCTGTAATTTTCTAGGCAAATTGAATTTCACAAATGAATGTAGAGACCTTCTCTCAGAGCTGCTCTTTCAAACCCACTTACTTATCAGCTATTAATCTGCAGATACCCTACATTTGGAAGTCCTGTGGAAAGACCTGTGTGTGAAAATCAGCTTGTCCTGACCCATAAGTAGAAACAGCTCATGTTTATTTTGCTGCTTCATAATGTTTGTGGTGCTTGGACTATTTTTCAAGAAGGCAGAAATAAGATTTGTGTTTCTTTCTTGGTGTTTGCAGGCTCAGTCCCTTCTCCGGTGGCACAATTCCCACCAGTACTGTAGCAAAACTGGGCAGCCCACTCAAAGAAACGTAGCTGGCAGCAAGCGTGTCTGTCATGCAAGTGGAGTAACTTACTATCCACAGGTGAGCATATGAACAGCACAGGTAATCAACACAGGGACTCTGGTGACAAGCCAATGCTGCTGGGTCGCATGGAGGAGAATCTGTAAAAGTTTTGCACGTACCTGGGTGTTTTTTCTGTAGTGTCCATCCAGTGACCTTCAGTGCAGTAGAAAAAGCAGCAATTTGTACTTATTTGTTTGGTCTGAACTTCTTGCTTTGCTTTTTGATGCATTTGCTAGATGTCTCCAGTGATTATCACCCTGGTGTCTGATGGGAGCCGGTGCCTCCTCGCACGACAGCCCTCATTTCCCCAGGGAATGTATTCTGCTCTGTCAGGCTTCTGTGATATGGGTAAGGCAGTCTCTGACCCAGCACAGTGGCCCTGGACATGCATGGTGTGGGGAAAGAATGGACAAACATCAAGCACATGTTCACAGAGAAGAATGGACAGACACACAAGTGGTATCAGGGAAAAACATATTGGATCTAAATAGATCAGCCTTCCCATCCAGACAGAATTCAAAATAGCTGTATTTATCTGAAGAGAATGGAAATTATGGGTATGTATCAGTGGCTGTACCAACAAGTCCCTGTTGGTAAGTAAATACATGTATAAGACTCACCAGATGAGAACCCCAGATACTTTTTAGTCCATTTTGTGTCTAATGCAGTCTGGCTCAGAATTAAAACTACAGACCTCTTGTTACACGAGAGAAAATGGCTTAAAAAGGGAAACGGTGAACAGAGGCAGCATTGTTCTGCCTACCAGCTGTATATAGACACAGCAAAAAGTCTCTTATGTCTCTGCTTAACGAAGGTAAGCATTGTTGATAAATTTAATTGAGCACTTGCTGACAAGTGTTTCCAGGTCAGCACAGCCAGAGCTCCTGCATATGTGTGAGCAGTCAGGGGTGGAACACCTCAGAAATGATTGTACCTACATTTCCTTTGCACGGTTTCCTGCCTTGAGGCCAGGCTGTCCTTACCTGACTATGGTTGCTTTTAGGTGAAAACGTCGAGGAGGCAGTCCATCGAGAGGTGGCAGAAGAGGTTGGCCTAGAGGTGGAGTCACTCTGGTACTCAGCTTCTCAGCATTGGCCCTTTCCCAGTAGCTGCTTAATGATAGCTTGTCATGCTATAGTGAGGGCACAGCAGGCTGAGGTGAGCAGACTTGGGTTCCCCAGAGGCATTTCATTGCCCACCTCACATAGCAAAATATCTTTCAGTCCACAGACTTGACTTTGAGGAGCAATAGATCCTCTCTAAATGCAATTTTCCATCAGCTTTCTCTAGAAGTAAAGAATAAACTTCAAAGTAATGGTATCTTCTATTGCAACATGCCAGATTTTGCACAGATCTCTGAACATAAACTCAGAGCCTAACACCCCTGATTTGTTTTCCTCTGAACTTTGCAGAGGAGATATTCTCTAGTATTAGTATGATATTTGTCGTTAATATCACATTCTGCCACATTAATTACCATGCTTAGCCACTGATACTTTGCAGTCCAGTGCCATGATGGAATAAGGCTGATTTGTGGATTCCCTAAGGAAACCAAAACAACAAAACACTGGTGGATAGTAGTCTCCTTTCCTCTACTGGTTTCTGCAGTTAATCCTGGTATGGATAAAGCACTCTGGGCATTCTAGCATAGGAACTTTGTGAGTGCAAGAACAAGCAAGATACCGCTGCTCATATTTAAATCTAATTTAAGGAACTGGTACTCTGAATTCTTTCCAGATCAGTATGAACAAACTGGAATTAGAGGAAGCCCGTTGGTTTGGCTTGGAGGAAATTGTGGAGGGTCTCAAGAGACAGCCCAGATCTTCAAAGCAAGATGATGGTAGTTTTTTACCCTGGTTTCCTCCCAAACAGGCCATTGCTCACCAGCTGATTTGTGAGTGGGTTAAGCACCAGACTTCCCAGCTGGCTTAGACATGTCTTCATCAAGTCTGTGATTATGCCAGAACTGTGAAAGTTCAATAAAAAACCTTCCAAAGTTACTGAAGGCAAAGTCTATGTTACAGTGAGGATAGCACCACACTGATGGCACACTCTGATACATAGACCTACAAAGCCATTTCTAAACTAATCATCCTCAAACAATTCCATGAACAGTAGATCATCTTTGAGATCCCATGTCTTGCTGCAAGCATACAATAAAATTCTTGGTTCCAAAGCATCACACTTAGTGTGACCAGCTACTGCTGTTGCCCAGCAACCAACAGAATAATGAGCCCCTGGTACCTGTCTCATTTTTCACCATTTATCCATCTTGGATGGATATCATATGCACGCCTTTTCCAGAAAAAAAATAAAGGGACAGTGTCACCTTTCAGTGTTCACACTTACATGGGTCTGGAAGAACTCTTAAAAAAAAAAAACCCAAAACAATCTCCCCCAAAAACATAAGAAAACCCACAGCCTGTATGCTGTCCCCTTCTGCTTCCTTTCCCATTCAATCTTCCAGTTTCATGTAAAACATCCAATTTTTTTTTTTAATGTTAAAATAGGCTTTTACTTTGTTGATAAATTTGAGCTAATACAAGTGCCTTCAGAAGCACCATTTTCCTCACCAGTAAGACAGTGTTACTTCCATCCCAAGGAAGAGAGAACAGAGCTATCTGGTGGTAGAGAGTGGAAGAGCAAAGCCTACATATAAGTGTATTAGAAGACCCAAGATAATGCAAAGGTGAGAGGAAATGCTGCAAAAAAGGACTGCACTTCTGACATAGACAAACCCTAAAACGTACAATGCCTCTTAACCCATGTCAGTGTCTGTGGCTTGCCTGCAGAGATGATCTCATTAATACTGATGAAATGGTGTCACTTCTCTGGAAGGAGAGGGACAGAGACAGCCTGGGTAAGAAAAGCTTAGCTAGAGACGGAAGGTTGATCTGCTGCTGATTCAGGCTGACAGTCCTTTCTGCCTGTTTGATTAGAGCTTCGATGCAAAGATTACAAGGCCATCAGTACAGATACTTGAACGGGGAACAGGAATGCATCACTGACTGTCACCATTAGGATTCACTGCAGGTGAAAGAGCTTTTCAGCAATGGTAAAAATCGGAAGTCATGACAACTGAGCAATAAGTAAAAAGGTTTTCTCACACCACTTAGACATGCTTTGTTTCCTTGGGTTAATTTTACTTTAGGAGGTTGGTAAGGGATTCTTTCAGGCCATGTTGGCATGGGTAAACACCCTTCCCATCCTCTTGGTCAATAAAACACATATGATAGAGCATATATTTTGTGTTTGTGAACTCAATCAGTCGTCCTGGTAAGAATGTGTGCTGGTACAGCCAAGGGCATTGCTTCTTCCTCTCCAGCCCAGCCAGACACACCACAGAAGCCCATACACCACTGAACTTAACTACAACACTCCTGCATCCAGTTTTCTTTGAAACATGGCTTGCTGTCTCTCTTCACAGTAATCCATCCTGCTTTCTCTCCCATCACACCATTCTAATTCCTTAGCATTTACCTCTTCATCTCTGGAATCTGCCATTTTCATTTTCAGCCTCACTCCTTTCTTTCCTTTCTCTGCAGTAAAAGTTACTGAAGAGTTAAGATACCTAGCAGCAAGATATCCCACTTCTCATTCCCCTTCCCACTTCTCCTTAATGTCTTCCCAGCTCACCCTTATGTAGTTCATTAATGTGCCCCCCAAGTATGCTTCCAGTCCAATATCCAGCTCAATGTACTTAGTACTTTTAATATCCACACATGATGTGTTATCCCAGTGGCAGAAAAAGGACTAAAAAGTGAAAGCAAAAAGTAGTACCTATGAGTGAGAGAAGGCATAACTGTGTGACATCTGCAGTAATGTGAGCTTTGTGTGCTTTGTTTTTGTACTTTTACAGTACTTATCTGCAGTGTATGTCTTTGTCAAACCAGCTGCAGTGTGATAAGATCCACCATCAGAGAAAAATCTCCTGTGTTTGGGAAATGCTGGGTTACTCCACTTACCCACTTATGTTTTTTAGTATCAACACTGCAGGCTATCAGTGAGCTCTAACTGAAAGAAAGCAAGTACTGATGTTCTGACACCAGCTCCTGTCATGTCTACACTGCTGATACAGACCTGTCCTGGGAGGGTGTCCCTTTGGAGCGATGTGGGAACTACGGCAGAAGGCAGACTGGACACAGGAGCTGTGTTCATTACTGCTGCCCCCTTGCTTGATGCTTGTGGGACAGACACTGCTAGATGTCCATAGGCTTCAGGACAACTCACAAGAACTGCAATCTGTCTAATACTCTGACTATACCAGGCTTTTTCAGATTTCATCAGTTACTACCTATTTTCTACAAGAAGAAAGTTACAGGAAGAGCTTCTCATTTGTTTGTTTCTGTGACTCACCTTTTAAAACACAGATTTAAAGGTCTGCATGTTCCTTTTAATTATCAATAGGAAAAAAAATCCTTACTCTGTAACCTTTTGACTTGGGTATGAAACAATGGTGGCCTCTGTTCCTGATGTTAAAAGAAAGCAGGAATGATTACAGACAATTATGGGCAATACAGCTATGAAAAGAACAAAAAAAAACAAGTTGAGAGAAACATTGTTCTCACTTGCATTTGCCTCAGAAAGCTGTCTGAAGCCTTAGTAATACTGCAGTCAAGAAGGAACATGCTCCATAAAGGCGGGTGACCTGGAAAAAGAAACAACACAATCCCTGACAGAAGCTGCTTCAATAAAACACAGCAGGGCTTTTCCATGGAAAAGGTATCAGGCAGGCAAAAGGGACTTAGCACCATATTTTTCTCAAACCCACATCCATTAAATGAATCTCTTTGGGTACACTTGACTTCTGTAAATCACTGAGACTCCACTGCTTTCAGAGACTGCCAGGGCTTGGGACTGACAGCAAGACCTATCACTGAAAAGCATTCAGCATGTTGCACTACAACCCAGTTGTTCACAAGTATTACCAGCCTGCAGGATACATGGGCAGCCATAAGATAATAATTCAGCTAATTAATTTGAAATAGCTTTTTGGACAGCAATGCAGGCAAGTTCAAAGCAGCATTCCATCTACCTAGTAAAAGTGGCAGGGCATAAAAGTTATTTTTATCTCCAACAGCTGCTAGCAGAGGATTAAAGTAACCAAACTTCATGACACAACTTGTCTATCTCTGATAGAGGGAGCGCTGAAAAATCCTACCTGGAAATGGGATGAATTGATAATTCAGTTACCACATGCTCTCCCGTCACCTTGATCTACTCTGCTGCTGCATGGAAAGGTCACATTTTCCTACCCACAGGGGTACTCATCCATTGTGAATGGCAGAAAGTCTGACTTCAGCATTACAGGTCAAGGAGGAAGCTCTTACACTAAGTTACTTTACCTTAAAACATGCTCTGACATGTGGTGGATGCATCCCAAATGTCATGCTTAGCCTGAGATGTTACATGAGCACTTAATAGAACACCCTGACAGCATGACTGCATTAAAGTTATTTTTCAAGTAATCATTTTTCAAGTAATCATTAGCAGTTCAGCTCTTGGAGCTGCAAGGCGCAGGTTGTCAGAACATGTAATTAACACAAACACAATTCCTGTGCTTCATTCTGAAGCACTGCTGAAATAACTACAGCACCTCAAGCCTTCCGCTCCCATTTAAAACTTGTTCACTTTTCAATTTGGCAACAGATGGTAAGCAGCTGTGTAAAGGAAAAAAACATTGCTAGATGTCACTCATGCAACAATGCATACACCTGGGAATGACTGAGCACCACCAAAACTACTTCTATTAAAACAAAGAGGCTGAGTTGTAAATATGGAAATGGTGTGACTTGCATTTTCTTTAAGACCCATCAGTGGTATTTCGTAGACAAACAGGTACACTCAACTCAATGATGTCCACCATCATTGTTACATGGACAAACTGAAGTTGGCATCAGCTGTCACAAACAAGAGAAAGATCACAGGAGCAGAAACAAAGCTCCCCAGCTCCCTCACAGGGAGGGCAGTACTAGGACAGAACACAAAATGCCAATACTATGTCCTTCTCCACTGGTCCCTGTGCTCATCTGTGTGCAGCATCTTTGTATATAGCATTCTCCACAAAACCTCACATCTGAATAAAAAAAAACACATCTACAGAGAGAAATGGCAGAATTTAGCAAGCAGGACAAGGAAGAGATTTTCTCAATAAGGTTTGAAGCAATTGGGGAAAAAAGTGATAACACAGTAAGGTCGTTCAAATGGCAGGAAATGCAAAGAAGGCCCTGTTTCTGTTAATGGAAGTATTGCAAAGGGACTCAGAAGCTTTACTAGTATGTTAATATAAGCAGAAAAAGAAAGATGAAATCTGGGTTTTGGACAGAAGCAAATTCAGACATCACTTATTAATAAATCTAAGAATCTCAATAAGGTCTTTTAAGGAATGGGAAGCTGAAAATTCATGAATGGTAAGACTGACCCTGCAGTCAGGGTGCTAAATAAATGTGTGCTGGACTAGGACAAAAGCAGCTATGCAGCTTTACCTGTGACACACTGTTGACTGATTTGGTTAACAGGAACGCAGCAAATGCAAATAGATACTGCACAAAATTCAGTAACTGTGATCTGTCTGAACAAGAATCTGGTAAATCTTTATCATTGAAAGAAATATGTCTACAGTCACAACGGTACACAATAGTGACCTGAAGAAATATGACAGTGAAATATGGCTGCTGTTAGCCTACAGCATGGAGAATGCCTTGATTAAACTAGACTATATTCCAACAGTGTAACTGTATGGCCTTATAACTGCAGTAAAGTTAATAATCCTCACCAATTAAAAACAAAACAAAATGTCTGGTTTAGATTAACATCACTGCAGTCATTCAGTATCATTACTTCTTCTTTCCCAATCAAATTATAGTTTTTACTGGAAATATAAAATTTTCTGCCTCCTACCTGCAACACAGGTCAAGTCACCTATGTATTTTTTATGAATAAATTGAGCTTTACCTTCACATTAGCCTTTCTCTTTACTTCCCACTCTTGAATGCCTGCAAAATTAGGAATGTCCATCTGGGAGTGTTGACCCACGTAAGTACAGGTGCTATTCCAAACAGCAATCCACACTTTATACACAGAAGTAACACACAATGTGATATTCTTCTGCCTCTGTTAATTACTTCGCTTTTTAGCTATAGTTTCACATCAGAAACCTGTAGGTTGTTCATGACACCCTTCTCCATAACTGCACTCCACAAGACAGTTTCCTGGCCTGGAAGCACAGCCAGCGCACACTCCTACATCTGCCTCTTTCTATCCTCTTTCAACAGGACAGGTTGTTACTGTATGTTACTACAAGAATTCAAAGACAAACTAAACTGAATCATGACCACAACAGCAATCTCAGTTATCTGCCCTGAAAGCACTGTTTTGCTGTCGAGTTAGTGATCTACTATTGGCACTTGGAATTTGTTAGAAGATACCTTTTCTGTCCTCAGGAGGTGGTACTCAGGTTCCTGGTGGCTAAGGAACACACTGGATGCACATCAACTAAAGTGATGTTTTAGGCTTCACATCCTTGACTTCATATCCTTGAGCAAGTCAATTTTTTCAATAGCTCTGTGTTCTGCTGTTGAGGCTGAGAAGCCCAACTGCCCTCCATGGTGGTATTTTCTTAGGGGAATAAACAAACGTGGAAAAAGCAATGTATTTCCATCTTAGGCTTGCCAGGACAGGACATTTCCATCTTAGACTTGCTTTTACGTTCCATTCCAAAGATGTAAATGCCAAGAAGGAGGGCAGCTGTTGCTGTAGCTTTTGCAATATCCCAAGGGATCCTGAGGTGGTATAAATGGCCTGTCCTGACTCTGGCTGCTATTAAAAACAAAATCCAGTTTCTCATAGGAGTTAGACAAGTAGCTGCAACATGAGCTGCACAAAACATTGATAAGAAATACTTCTCCACAGCTGCAACTAATACATGCCCTGGAGATAACTGTTACTCCTATACTTTAGCATTAGAAAGGGAAAGCAGGAGGCAAGTGTCATGCAGGAAGGTGATCTTTCATGGCAACAAGGAAGGCTGATACCCACTTACTCAGCAAGGATGTAGAAAACAATTTATTTGCAGGAGACCGATCAGTATCACTGACGTTAAACTGCACTTGAACACAGCTAGTTGTAGTTAAATACCATTCCTCCCAAGCAACACCTCTTCTCCACTGACCACAAAGGAGTTAGATTCATGCTGGAAACATTGCTAGCCTGTGCATCCCTCTCTTCTGAGGTGAACTGCACACCCTCCATTAACACAGAGAAAATAATGGCCCTCTCAGGCTCCTCACTATTCCATAAAGCTTACTGGTGGGAAAGAGTGGCAACAGAAAAACTGCCCTGGTGTTCAGAAGTATTTTAACAAGTTAAAGGTCTCTGCTGTCCCCTGGATTAGTTTTGATCTCCTGTATGGAAGATGAAAGATCCATTATTTGCTGTTTCGCTTGAAACATACCAGTCAACAATTAGACCATTCAGAACTGGGGCTTCAGGGTCAGGCCACAAACAAGAAAACTACATTTCTGGGAAAGGTCAGGAAGTTCTAGGATGAACAAGGCTGTACAAAAGGCAGACGCCCAAGTGAGCAAAGTGAGTAAATTGTGTTGGAATGCAGTTCCAGTTAAACTAATTTAGAATATAATGGAAACTTTAATAGCAATTCATTGAAAGAGAACCACACCACACTTGTTTTTCTGAATTAATTCCATCAGATTTCCTTCATTAAAAATACTCTCCTTCAAAATCAAAAGCAGAAACGCTTCATATGTTCCTTCAAAGCAGTGGAAGAGGCAGCATGAAAATGCTTTCTTTGATAGCAAACTCTCTTGTGAGCAACTCCAGAGTTTCGAAGGTCTCCACTGTGAAGCTGCTAAACAAATCTAAATAGTTGGAATAATTACAGCCCCAGAGAAATAACAATCCAACTCATGGAAAAGTAAGATTATCTCAGAAGCAAGATCAACTGACGTGCTTCCAAAAGAGCATCTTGTTCTGAACATGGGCTTAGAAGTTTTCTTCGCATACTACACTAGAAGAGTCCTTTGATCAATTTTGACCTTTTGAATAGTAGAGGCCACAAGAGAGTTTAAATGTGATCATGTGCTTGAAATTGAATTTTTGAAATATCTAAACTTGATCTTACTACTCACCCATCTCACACAGTTTCTTAATTACCTTCTCTGTTAAAATATAAACTCTTTTTAAGGTTCAAGTACATTTGTTTTGCACTACTGCTGGCTGTCCCTATCTCCTAGATTCAAGAACTCCTGGTGCCCCAATTTTTCCAGTGTAGATTTGTCTAACTCAGTCTCTCTCATTTCACCTCTCTGCAGTCCAAACTCCTTGAACTGTAGCGACATATTTGTATGTCCTAACTCTTGTCCATCTCTAACCCCTGTCCAACTTGCCAGTATTCTCCCTAAACTGTTGAAAAAGTGACATAGACAACGTTGATGGAGGACAAATCTGGAGAGAGCACAGTCATCATACCCTTCAGCCACATTAATTCCATGCATTCACATACAGAATCTCCAATACATATGACATTGTACCATAGCATTTTACCAGATATTTGTCATTTGAGAAAACAAACATGAATTTGGGAAAAAAAACCACACCAGAACAACCAAAACCCCAGACCAACAACCCCTGAGCATAGCTCAGTAGGAAAGTCAGTGAGCAAGCATTCATTGTACATTGTTAAGGTCTCATTAATTTCAATGAAACATGCCAATGTGAGACTTCCAAAGAATCTTCTATGTATTGGTCAAACTCAGTTGGCACAGTTTCAGATAATACTGAAACTCATCACCCAACAAATGTCCAAGTCCTACATGGAAACAACTTTTCCTACATTCTGCTTTGTCAGCTAAAACAATGCCAACACTTAACATGCAAAAACATTAAAACAAATACTCCAACTAAATGAACTCCAAACCTTAAAACTAACAGCAATAGTGTACTTCAAAAGCAATTAGGTGCACATTCAGGATCAACCAGGCTTTTGTATCATTGAATGCTATTTTTCTGAATATGTTTAAAGAACCGACCAACCAACCCCCAAAAAACTCAACCAATAAGCTTTTCTTCTACCAGTTAAGACAATTTATTGTTCTGTGGAAATAAAGAAAAACCAATTCAGAACCTGGTAGAAACCAATCCACATCTGGCAGGACTGCATTCTTGCTGTCTGTAAATTGAGAATCTCTACGTATTTTATTCCAAGTTTATCTTGGTAAAGTTAAATCCTACTATCTAGAATAACTTCATTCCACGTGACAGCAACATGCTGAATGCCTTCTAGCTACATTTTCACTGAAATACAAAACAAAACTGTTCAGACTGGGCTCACATACAGCTGGCATGATACCAACATTCAGCAATTGCAAAAATGCCCAATTATGAAAATGCTTTAACTCCAAGAACTTCATCTACTGCACTGAGGAAGCCATGTATATCTTCAAAGAAAAACAAAATCTCCAGTAATCAGGTCATATGTCTGCTTTTATTTAAATAACTTCAAAAATACTTATAGCCAATATTTACATATTCAATCCAATTACTCTTCAAATCCTCCTGGTTAATACAGAACAGACTCTTACAGTAATTATCAGAAGTTCTTACAATGAAGCATTGTACTTTTGGAAAAGCAATTAAGCATCTGCTGAACATTTAACCAGCATTCCCAAATCCGTAAGAGAACACTGCTCCTATAAGATGGTATTCCTCCATCTTCCCCTAAGGTAGCAGCTTTTTCAGAACATGAACTGCTTTCCCAATATTGAAACCACCCAGTAACAGGTAAAAGGACATTCTAGAAATATGCCAAATTGGATCACTGATTTGAAAAACTGAAGATGGAATTTGTAATAGAAGTTTAATTCAAGTCACATCATTTTTCAGTTTTCTGACAACATCAGCACTGTAAAAATCTTCCTTTCCAAGATAGTTTCCAAACAGACGGCTTTTGCAGATAAATTCACTTTCAATCTTTCAAGTCACACGTAACTAATGCATAAAATGCTTTGAATTCAAACCTCTTGTCTCTTCTTCCAAACACTGCAAGTCCTTCTGTGCTCATTTCTCAAACAGCCATGTCTTCTGAATTAAGACAGTCTTTTACTCTGTTGCTCGACAGAGCCAGTGTGATCTGCATTTTCAGGTAAATACACGCCCATGCTCTGTAAAATGTTAGAGGTGGGGCCTGCCAGTCCAGACTGAGCACTATAGGATGCAAGCAAGTTAGCTACTAGGTTCATATCCACATCAACTGGTGTCAATTCAGCATTTTCAGCTCCAGAATCATGGCCAGTACTTTCAGATTTAGCTGCTTTACCAGAGCTTGCCTACAGTGAGGATAAAGAGAGAGTTTATCAAATTGTATAAACATTAAAAAAAGCCAACTACAAAAAACCAACAAACAAATCTCCAAAAGAGAAATGACCTAAGGAAACAGTTCTGCAGCCAACAAAGTTTAGTACATTCCACACTGTCTTGATAGACAGGAATTTAGTCACCAAATGCTCATGCCAGTTAAAAATTACCACTTGCCGTTATATAGAGTAAGTTCCAAGAGAAAGATGGAAAGGGTTACTGAGTCGGGGGTCAGCTTCCTATGGGAGCTGAGAAACTAAAGAAACACAGGAAGTCAAGCTGCTGCCGTCTACCTTACTACTAAACCAGAGTAAACCAGGGAAATTAAACTAAGTTTTGGAAACAATGTGGAAGTTAAAACTTAGATATTTTGCTTAAAAACCAAAAAAAGCCATGGTGCAACTTCAGCAAATTTTTCTTAGACATGGGATTACATTTCTTTTTAGTAATTAGTTCACACATGATCAGAAAACAGAAGTTTCTGATCACATTACTCAGAATGACCACTTTTAGCGTATTTCCTACTAAAGCTCTCAAAATTATTATGCTACAAACTAAAACTCAAAGCAAACTTACCCCTTTCTTTTGGGTAGTGAAACTTTTACCAACATTGGTATGTGCCAGTTCACGGTCCATCTCATTCATGTATGATTTGAGACTGCCTATAAGTTCATTAGGTGATACCTCCTGGTCAGGCCTTTGATTTTCAACATCGAAGTCTTCATCATCTTCATCTGAGAAATCAAACTCCTCCTCTTCATCCAGATCATCAGAATCCAGCTCTTCTGGTTCTGCCCCTATGTATTATTTTGTGTTAGTACAGATACCAAGCAAATCAGCACAGTGCCCATGGATGATGAGAAGACCCGGGGATGGCGAGTAATCATGAGATAATTTGATAAAAACGAAATAATAATGAAGCAAATCTCACCTAAAATTCTGTCTAATGCTTTTGTGAAAGAATCTACATCAAAGGTAACATGGGAATCATCAGACGACCTGAAATATAAAGATACTTTTAAATAAGTGAAGTTTTTATGCTTGCATAAGCCCCACACAGGCATAAGCCATATGACATACTGATTTCTCTTGAGCCTTGAGTTGCAATATTTGAACTGATGGTCTTGGAAGTTCTTACATATCTGAGGCCGTTATGAGTCAGAAATGAAAGAGCAAGTGGAGGAATTCCAAGGGAATAAAAGGAAAATAAACCCAACAACTTTAATTATCTGTCATGGTCAAACAAATACTGCACTGAAGACAACCAAAACAAGCATGCCTGAATCCTTCTGGAACAAAAGTCTGGAAATTTAGAAAAAGACTGAAAAGCTGAGAATATCTTGAGGTTTCCTGCCTAGAAAGAACACTAAAAGCTTCATTCTGATATCTTCCAAGGCTCAGTGACTTGGGCAGGTTTGTTGCTTGTGGGGCTTTTTTCTTTAAATAACTGAAAAAAAAGTACATGATAACTTAGACACTAATTAAACACTAATTAGTTAAACACTAACACTAATTAAAAAAGATCTAAAACTAATTAATAAGGATCCAACAGCTAAAAGTAGACCTTTATACGCTTGCTACGGCTTACACAGCATTATTTACTCAGTATTAAATCTATTAAAAAGAACCTGGGCAATTCACTACTGACACTTTGTTTTTTTAAGTTAAAGACTTGTTCATCCAACATTCACACAAACCTTCCTAAGTGCAACAATTAATCTACTGGCACTCTGCTGTTGTCCAAATAGTTAAGTATCTTCAGTTACACTTTTCTTTCACTATTAGCAACAACAGGGATCCACACTGATTCTTTTTTCCTGTTTCCAGGTGTACATTATGTACTTCAGTAATGCAAAACCAGGCCCAGTACAGCTGAAACAGCACAATTTCCAGCATGTTCACCTGTACCAGTGTCTAAGTGGTCACCAAGCTGCTTTAAAAACAACTGTATATTCACTACTAACATGGGTTTGTTTCAGGCCTCTGCTAAGATGAATTCTCTGCATTACAGAATCAACATAAAAGCTGCAGCAGAATGCAAACACATTCTACATCAGACACCAAACTTAAAAATACTACTACCATGGCATTTCTGCTCCTTCATGTGTTGAGACTTTGGATACAAAAGCCTTCATACTTTCAGCAACTGTTTCCAAGTCATATTTCTGCTCTTCCTCATTTGAGGACTGAAGGGACTCACTTCCTGCCTCCTTCAGCATCTGATCTAGATCATCTGGTGTAAGCTCCAGCCAACTGTCATCTGAAAGAAAATAAGACATTATATGTTATTCTGCACAAGTCTGTTAACCCACAAACCCCAATCCAGGTAGTTGAAAGTACTGCTAACAATTGATAGCTTATTTCTGTGCTACTACATTTTCACAATGATACCAGGTAACACAGGGTACAAGGCAGTGAGAGGCTGAGCAGAAGAGAGTTCAGATTTCATTTTACTACTCTGAAACTCCACTTTACATGCAGCTTAAACTAGCAGATCTTGTTCTAGTCACACTTAAACTATGATCATTAACACTAAGTGTGGATTTGTGTGCATCATTCAGAAATGTAGATGTGACCTGTACTGCACACTGACAACAACTACATTTCTGTCAAATGACTGAAAAAGAAATCTGTTATAGAAAGTTTATGCTGGCCTTACATTGGCCATCAAAGTAGATAAGACAGTAATTAACTTTGTATTGTCAGTATTGGAATTGGCTTATTATTATAAAATGTTTAAATACTTCACGTGTGGTAGACAGTTGACACAAAGTACTTGGTCTGGTGTAAGTGTGCATGGTGTTACTGAACTAATGGTATCAAACCAGAAACTGGATTATGTATCTTGCCAATTCACAGCTCCAAGCTTTGTGGACTGTACAATGAAATGGTTGCCTCAATCTTAAATGACAGGCCATGGGTAGCAGTCACAGGATAGGAGACAAACTAAGTAGATACAAAGACTGGTACATTGCTGTGAACATCAGCCTTCTCCCCCTCCAAATAATCACTCATGATTGGAATAGTCCTACCCCCACTATGCTCACCATCCTCTGGAGGAAGACAAGCTGCTTCTCTCTCCAATTCCTTCAAATCAATGGTTGTTGTCTGTAACAATGTCAGGATTTCATCACCTGGGCTCACTTCAACACAGCTAGAAGAAAAAAAAAAAATCAGTTTCCCGAAATGGATTTTTACTAGCATTACAATGCCAATGGCATCACACACTCAAATTTCCCATTATTCCTTCTGTGCAAATACATCGAAAGATAAACAAATTTGTGGGAAGTACCAGAATAGTGCACAAATAGTATTAGCCAAAACAAGACATAGTAAATTGCTGTAAGTCACTGTTGATGGTTCCAAAACCTATTTCTTATGTTTCCCTTGTTCTTTGAATTTATTTTATCTTAGTAAACATTAGGATTGCCAAACAGCACAGACTGGAAATTCAAGCAGCTAACAGTCAAGATATTACGAGCTGGCAAACCCTCAGATATTTTTGTAATGAATTATTTTGTGGATTTGATCTTTTGAAACAGATGACTCCATACTACTTATTCACTGGGATTGCTTTTCAATGAAACTTTAAAACACTTTCTATAGCCAATCAGCCAAATGATGCTTTTCAGTCACTTCTTAACCCACTTGGAATAGCTTAGCATTTTACAAAACCAAGATGAATAGTTACTCAAGCAATAACTTCTACTAGCAAAGAGTGTTCTAAAGGAACTAATATCCATATGGCCTAGCCACACATTAAGTGTGCAATGAAGAAAGGAGTTCAGGCTATTTGTAATGAGTATTAAAAAAGTACTTGTGTATGATTACTCATGATTTTCAAGTAGCTCTTACCTTTCTGGCCTGGTAACAGATTGCTGGAAGTAATCTTCTGCCTTATGCAACAGTTCTGAGTACTTAGCAGATCCTTCCATTTCTCCCTGTTTAAAGCAAGTCACAAGTATGTATCCAAAAAATTCTCCCTCCCCTTCCTTTTCACAAGGAGACTTCATAACAATGACAATTTTTCACACAGAAATTTAGTGCTGAGAAAATCAAACAAGTAATACAGCTTTGCCAGGTATACCTGGAACAGAATATAGGAAATGGGAATAAAGTATTTTCACAGTCAAATAGTAAGTGAAGTCTTATGCTCCAATATCCTATGGTATACACTAAAGCCAATCAAAGACTACCACGATTCCCACAGGAGGGCAGATTTACCATGCTCATGTTACAACTGTACAGGAAATGTGAATAAATCTGTTGTTTAGGAATTACCCACAGAACTGGCATTGCAGTACTGGAAGGATATTGCCCTTTTCTTATACTTAAAAGATATTAACCTAAACATGCCAATAGAATTGTCAAATTTTGTAACTTTCAAATAAGTAGTCAATTTATGTTCAGTTTATAGATGTTAAACATGTAGTCGAAGGCATCTTTAAACTAAACCAAAATAAAAAAAACCAAAACCAACCATGAACAAAAAAATACACTTACATGCTTCTAAATGGGACTATGGATGTTAAGTATAGATCTCTAAGAATATTTAATTCTAGAGGTAAAACAGTGAAAATATTTATAATGACAGACAACCATATTGTGGAGTTTTCTTTATTCAAATATCTACCCCTTCTTTAGATGAACAAATTCATCCCCAAATCCTGCTTTTTCCTTATTTCAAAAAGAAATTAATAAATTTCAAAGGGGAACAAGCTGCACATATCTCTGTTAAAGTCATTCATTCATTTTCCATAGAGAGAAGCATTAGATTTCTTTCCCTTCTGTTACTACTAACACACAAGTTCAAAAACTAAACCATGCTTTTCCCAGAATGTTTAAAAGACACACACAACTTCACCTTGAAATAATTTTTCTCCTTGAGGCTGTGGAGGAATCGCTCCCACAGAGGACCACTCAACACATTTCTCTTAGAATCGGGAGATACTTTATTGCACTTGGAGCACAAAATTTCAAAGCCATGAGCCTGCGTAAGAGATGCAACAAAAGGTTCTCAAGATGTGACAAATTTAAGTGCACCTTTAAATGACTGCATAAAAACCTGACTACCGCTGCGTTCCTGATGCTGACAAGTGCTCCATCCCTGGCAGTGTTCAAGGCCAGGTTGGACAAAGCCTTGGGTGACATGGTTTAGTGTGAGGTGCCCCTGCTTATGGCAGGGGGGTTGGACCTAGATGATCTTAAGGTCCTTTCCAACCCTAACTATTCTATGATTCTAAGATTTGAGAAGCAGATCACTATCCCAATTACATGTCAGGTAGTAGTATTTGTTTTGGAAGTTGGAATCTGTCTTTCTGCAGCAATAATGGGGATCATTTTAATTTTGCAAAGTTTCATTACATTGGCAAAGCAACACAGAAGACAGATATATAGTGCACAAGCTACTCCTTACATATACATGAAGGCTTTACCTGTATTTATAATCTATAGAAGCGTAAGAGTGCTCTGTTCTACAAAACCCCTACAATTTTGTACTTCCAGAAAAATGGTGGCTGTGAATTTGCTCACATTTTTCTGTATTAGCAGTCAATGTACAAGCAAAGAGTCACTTCTTAGGCATAGGTAAACAAGCAAACTAAAGACTAAGCACAAAACACAAGAAAAAACAATTACCAGTTTCATGCCCAGTTCATAGGCTTTGAATTGAGGGTGAGATGGGAGGGGCAGTGTGTATCCACTGCGTCTATCTGGAGCGAACTTCTGCTGAACCAGTTGTGCATATAAACACTTTGTGAAAGTAACCTGAAAAAGCCAGAGCAAAAGGGAGAACACTCACTGCAGTGTAACCACATTGTGTAAAAGCATCAGCTTCCCACCACTCTAATCTAATTTTGATTTAGAGCACCCATATTACAGACGATACCTGAGGTTGTAGTGAAAATACATCTTAGATACATTCACCTAAGATTGTTGCTTTTCAGATCTCACAAAGTATATTCCAACTTGACATAGCTGAATAGACTTCATGCAGCCTAAATACATCAGTATTCATGCCAACAAAGTATATTTTTAAAAAGGTAAGTACTGTCCTAAATTGACAAAACCAAAGCTGAGATTTCAACAGTCTGAAGTCCAGAATTTGACCGCAACTCTTATTTTCCAGAGTCTAGGGGTATTACGCTGTAATCCAAACTTATCTGATATGACACTGCTTGGACAATGCTCATAAAGCACTTCATAAAACAGCTTTCACAAAGCTGTGTAAGCACAGCTGAGAAAGTGAAAAGCCCTGGAATAAACAGCTAGGGGCTGTAGGAGCAACTCCCTGTGTCGGCTGGCAGTGCTGTCAAATTGCTCTGATCACAGAACTAGGTCAATTTACTTAGCATGCATCTCAGCAGAGGAACTACCAGCAGTAACCTCTGATTTCAGAAACACTTATCTCCTGATTAGCCATGTCAATCTGAAGGTAGAAAACCTATTAGCATCATGAACTAGAAATTCAGGTCTAGCGTCAAAAGAAAAAAAAAACAAACCAGAAAATCTGCTATTTTAAAAACTAAATTTACAATTTGTATCACTTGACCACAGAACTTCTGTCAGCTACAGAACCTAATTAAATGACAAGTTGCATTAGAAGGATCACTTACTATGGTCATCACACAGTCCTCTGGACGGAAAGTCTTAAAAGAGCGACATGCTCGTAAATCCACAGGATCTCGCAGGTAAAAGGCCTGGACTGCTGCGGCCACCAAGGAAGGGCGCTGCCTCAGCACTGCCACAATGCCTGCTGGAAGGTAGCAGTGGGCTTGGTGAAATGACGCCTGAATTTTCTCAGGATACCTGTATCATACAATAACAACACAGTGTAGTAAGTGTATTACAAGCCTAAACCACTCTTTTATTAATTATTATGCCCTTTTTTGATTTAATATTAATCTGTATTATGGGTCAAGTGCCAGAACATCATTCTAAACTAAATTTAAAGCTCAGCTAATGTAACACCTGGAATGTCTGCTCGTATATATGCATATATACAAATATAAATATCTAATTAAATTTAATTTCCACAGTAGTAAAATGAATCACTGTGAACTTGACTACATGTCCATCTATACAGTACCCTTCACTGCACCGAGTGTAGAAGTCACCTGGCTCACACTGCCAAATCCTTGCAAAAAATAATGTATAATGCTGAAAAAAACTGTGACAAGCTGACACCCTGAAAAGTGTGCTAGTTCTACATTTTAGTTCGCAATCCTCCTCCCTCCCACCACAAAGGCTCCTAAAGGCTCACAGAACTTTTCAGATTATTCAGTACAAGAAGGATGTGAAGGAAGAAGTAACTCTTGTCATTGTCAAGTGTGGCGTCATAGCAATGAACCACTTTCAAAGCCCCCAGATCACAGCATAGTCTACAGGACAGTGGTCCCCCTCTTTAGAAGAATGCCACCAAAAGACTTCCAGCTGGTGGCTTCTGAAAAGGAAGCAACTTCATCACATCTAACAGAAAATATTTAATACAAGAAAGCATGCCAGACAGCCCAGAATCAAAACTTACTGTTGCAGAAGACCAAAATAAAACACCCACATACCCACTGATGCGTTTATACACTGCTGTTCTAATGGCTTCTGCAGCCAGGAACTCCTCTGAATGGTTGGATAACAATGTTAATGCCTGTGAGATTGTCAGATTGTCAGCAGATGGGTTGTACTCCTTCTCTTGACTCTCTGACAGTGGAATGATGTGCAGTTCTCCTTTGTAAAAGAACACCTGCAGATAGTAACACTCTCATCAGACAGAGTAAGAACAATCACACACTAAACAATGGAGAAATTAATTTAATATATGAATGCAATTGTTTAAACACATTTTTTCAGGAGCTACATATGAACTCTGTTGGATCCCGATCCCAAGAACTGAATGTAACACTGTCAACTCCCTCACTCTCCCCATTCCATTAAATGGAAGGAAAATATGGTCCTGATGGTCCAGCTACAGGCTTGCAACTCATTTTTGCTTTGTGTTCCACCCCTTTTCTTTCCAAGAGTCTTCTGGCAGGAAAAAACACAAAACCAAAAAAAAAAAAAAAAAAAAAAAAAAAAAAAAAAAAAAAAAAAAAAAAAAAAAAAAAAAAAAAAAAAACCCAAAAATCTTTGCTCATGCAAAATCAAGTTCTTCTCATTGAAATCCATTGCCAAGAAATTCAGTGACATAGCTTCTAGCACTCATCCACAGCATAGTGATCTGGCTGCAACCTCCAGGTGAAGGAGTCCACTCATGGAGTTATGCCAGAGTAAGTCTGTCTCCCCACAGAGTCAGCAACACTCCAGCATTCCCCGTTCTGAGGGCAGCAAAACCTCATGCCTGAGCATTCAAGAATATGATAGAAAAAACCCAAGTGGCTATAGCAGAGCTAGAAAGTTGAGGTAGACCTAAGAGTGCTCCTCAGTGCAGTACTGTAGGTTTGTACTACAATGCCAAATACATTTCATAGTTCCTGTCTTACTCCAAGCCTTCCTTGCACTCGAGTAACTTGGAAAATGGAAAGCTGGTCAAACTTACTGATTTTACAATCAATAGCACGACAACTTCACTGCCTTCATATCTGCCACCATGAGTAGCAAGTTTAAAATGTTCAGTCAGCTCTTCATTATGAGACAACTCATAAAGAATTAATTATGCAGAGTCATAATTAAATGAAGAATTAATTAACAAAGTCAGATCCAGCTGAACAACACAGACTCACAGCCTAGCAGGAAGATCTGCAGTTCTCCATATGAACATTTGCTGTTAGCATAAAAACCTATTAGTATAAGAAATTTCTCTTTCTTCCATTAACAAACCAGTTCTAGAAAAACAACCTGGTATCTGCAACAATTTCCAGGTATCCCTACAGCAGTTTCCCACTCACTCTACACAGCATTCTACAAGAGCACACAGGTAGATCAAGTATCAGAGATTTCCAGTGATTAGGTCTCTTGTTCAACATCCACGATAAGCATGAAGAAGCCCATTAAAACCAGAATCAAAAGACTGTGCTGAAAAACCCCTATGTTGTTAATGTTTCTTCACTACTACAGGATAGAGAGCAGTCAGACCACTTGGCTACATAAAGGTGCAAGAGAAAACTCCAACTGGTAAAGATCCATTGTGAGCCACTTGGCAACAGGTACATAAGTTTTACTCACCCTGTTGTCACTGTTCTCAGGATTCAGCCACTTCGGGAGAAAATCAGCTGCTTCTATCAAGAGAAACTCCCCATCGTTGTCATCGATCCTGGCCAAGCAGATACAGGTTTCTTACCAGAGAAAGTCTCACACAGCACAATTAACACAAACTTCCAAATCCAGGTGTGCTTTTTATTTTAACGTTAACACACGACCTCCCGTCAGGCCATCAGGAAGTGCCCCTGCCCCAACCGCCAGGCACCTCACGGGGCCCGCGGCGGGTAGGCCCCATTACCTGGCCGCCAGCCCCGGGAACTCCCTGGTGATCTCCCGGACGAGGTAGACGATGAACCACTCATCCTCCACGTTATCTCCGAACAGCGTGGTGCCACCGAGGTGCGCTGGGATCTCGCCTGGCCAGGGGCGAAGAGAAGCGGCTCAGCTGCCCTCCGGGCTTCCCTCACACATCCCGCTTCCCTGTCTCCCCTCACCCCGTCCCCCGAGGCTCACCCCGCGGCGGCACATAGCGCAGACGGAAGGGCTGTCGCTGCCAGATGTAGGTAGCCAGGAGCGGCGCGAACCGCACCGCGACGCCCTCGGCACAACGGCGCAGCAGCGCCTCGCCGCCCGACCCCGTGGCCGAGAAGAGGCAGTAGCGCACGGCATCCTCCGCCACCGCGGCCTGCCTGATCCCCTCCATGGCAGCAGGCCGCGCCGGCCGCAGCAGGGCGGGGCGGGCGGTAACGCATTGCTCCGCCTCCCCAGGGGCGGGGTGCGGCCATGGCGGCAGCGGGCCGGCTGTGGCCGGCGGCGCCGCGGCGGAGCTGAGGATGATCTCGCGATACGCGCGGAAGCCGGTGCCTCCCGGCGCTCTGGAGATGTGAGTCACCGCCGCCTCCTCCCGTCCCGGTACCGCTGTCCCCGCCGGCCCCGCTCCCGCCTGGTGCCGTGCTCGGGCCTGCCCGCCTTGCTCTGCCCTTCAGCCCGAGAATCGGGCCCCGTGCCATGTCGAGGCCCCGGTTACCGCGTGTCGTTGCGGGCGCAGCTTGCCGGTAACGCAAGGCCGGGCCGAGTTTAACGCACAGTTGCAGGGACCCGGTGCCGTTACCGCGGTGCGGTGGCGGTACCAAGGCAGCTGCCGGCGGTGCTGCCTCTGGCGGTGCCGGGCGTGGGGGCAGCCACAGTAACGTGCCCACACCGATCCTGGCCAGCGAGCGTACTCGTCGCTTGGAAAACATAAGTGTGAGAGAATGCGATTACATCCTTGGTCTTGTCCTGTCTTTGACCCAAGGGTTCACGGGAGTGTAGGCGCCTTGGGGTTTGGGTTTTGTTTTTTTGGGGGAGTGAGAGGTTTAAACAAAGACAACAGTTTCAGTAATTCACTGCTTGTTCGTGCTTAATTCCTTCGTCTTTTCTGAACAGCAAAGAAATGACAGGAGAGGCAGCTTCTTTACCTAAGGCTTTTTGAGCCGATACCTGGGACAAGACTTTTGCTCCTGCATTGATACTTCCCTGTCTCCAGCTATTGTGACTTTTCTTGTCCTTCCATCCTGAGCATATAAATTGCAAAACAAAAACAAAGGCAAATACTATTTCTCCTGGCTTGCCTGTGCATGGTTTGGTGGCTGCTCTTGTTCTGTTGGATTGTAAGTTACCTATGGGGATAATGACATTGTATCTGCTTTTAGAGAACTGTAGACGAATTCACAACATTTTAAGGGTAAAAAAAGACACTGATTTTTAAGCAAAAACCTTTAACTCCATGTTTAGCTTAGAGTTAGTTTTGATACCCTAATTCTAAAGCTTTGGTAACAAAGATTAGCCTGATGTTAATAAATGAGCTGTTATGCAAATTAGTGCATTCCTTAAAAGCAGGGAAAGAGAACCAACAAAAAACCACTATGGGACCTCTGTAGATGTTTGTTGCTGTAAGTAATGTCACGTTCCACTTCTCGTTTTATTTAGACAAGGACTTCCAAAACACACCTTGCGGCATCACCCACTGCCAGAACCAGGAGCTGAGGTGCACCCAGCCATACCCAGGGCTGAAAACCATGGCAAGACCTCAAGGTACTCATCCTAACATAAAATGAATCTTTGTCTGGAGACAATGGCAAGAACAGGCACCTTTGTGTTTAGTTATCTTTACAGAAGTAGGACAGGTGGTAGACTGGGGCTTTACCCCAGAACTGTACCACTGCAGAACATATCCTTCTTGTTTTGGCAGTAACAGAAAGCATGTAGCTGTATTCTGTTCCCATCTCACAAATGGATTGGGTCATCTGATTTTAAGGCAGAAACAAGGAGAAAAGATTAAATAATTCCTGACAGGTGCAGTACAAAGACTGGAAATAGTCGGCTGCTTAACTGAGATAATTGTTGGAAAATCTATGCTTTGCGCAACCTGTGTCATTGGGATTATTAGTAGTTATAGTTGTTATAATTACTTGTGTACTGTAGGTTCTGCATAAATGCCTCTGAAGTAAGTATTTACCCTATAAAAACTCTTAGCATTGCTACAATCTATTCTGATATATTTATGTTTTCTGGTGTATGGAAAGAAAAGTTTATTTGTAATTGTGTATTCTTGGGTTTTGGTTTTTTTTCTTTCTTTTTTTGACTCAATATGTTCATTTCAGGGAGTCTGAAATCCAGAAGGAATCGGATTACCCTTCTGTTACTCCAGTTGATCGTGGGAATTCATGGTCTGCTGTTCAGTGTTATGCTGATGCCTCCACTGAAGACAGCTCAGCCTTCTCTTGGGGCTATGATGTGAGTAGAATATAATCATTCAAGCCAAATCTAGCACACTGAGTAGAAAGACATTTGAAATACCATTGCAAATACACTGCAGGATAAAAATGAGGATTGGATCTCTCCCTGAATCATAAAAGAACATCTTCTTTATCTCTTCCCCATCATTCCTTTCTCTCAGATCAAAACATACCAGGCTCATGTTTCTCAATTAATATTCTGCATTTTCATCTAGCATTTTGAAAATGCAAATCATGTAAAGCATAAGTCTATCTGTACAACATAATAAATGCTGCTATTGTGGAATCCCAAACATGAATGGATGAATTTCAGGCACTTGGTGTGAGTTTATCAAACTTCTGCACACTTGTATGTTTCTCAAAATACAGTAAGACCATAAAACATTTTGATCTAGAAATATTTACTATCTGTCTGCTCAAACAAGTATGTTATTGCTTTCTGTGAGGTAAGATGGAACAGGTTAGATCCCCCCCCCATTCACTATTCACTAGGTATTTATTGGGTAACTTTCTTTTCTAGGAATTTGATAAAGCTGCCACACAGCAAGTTGAACAGATGCTCAGACAAATTGATGAGCTTCTATATGAACAGAAAGAAAATGAGCAGGTTGAGGAACTGCGGGAAGAATGCCAGCAGTGGACATCCAACTTTCCTCATCTCAGGTATTGTATAGACTAATGCTAGTACTATCACAGTTATAGGTAGGGATGGAGGCAGTTGCTTTTAAAACAGCATTAGTAACAGGGTGGGTTTATGTAATTATGTAGTATTATAGTATAACTAGAATTAACTAGAGAGAAAAAGATCACTTTGGTAGTCTGCCTGCCATTGTCATTAACAAACATCCTGCTATCTCACATTTGCTTCCTTCCTAGAGGACTTTTGCTATTTGCAACTGACTTGGCCTTAACATAGCCAAATTCTTTCAGAAAAGACGTATAGTTGAGCTGAAAGCCAGGTGCTTAAAATAATATAAAAATGCTTCTGCCCTAGTTTAGCAGTCCTTATGGCTGTCTAGAAACTTACATTTTGAATCTTGGCTACATGAACTTGAACAGTTTTGTCCACATTCAAAAGTCTTCCAATTAGCAGAGCATAAAAAAAAAAAACCCAAGCAGTGTTTTCTTAATGTATGTACCTGACTCAAAGCAATCTGTACCAGAAAAACAACTGAAACCACTTTTAACTGTCATAAAGAAAACTACATAGAATTCTTAGGATTTGCAGCTGTGTTTTCTCACACTGTTCAATAATCATACTGTTGGTGTTTTCTGATGTGTTTATCCTTTGCTTTTGCCATGGCAGGGTTGTGGGGAAGCAGATTGTGATCCCCACAGATGAAGGGTACGGATGGTATTCAAGTTTACCTTCTGTCAGTTTAGGTTCCTGTGATGCAAGTTCACCGCCAGAAAAAGATTGTCATGAGTAAGTACCAGTGGTTAACCCAGACTGTACCAAGGTGGAAAGGTAATTTTGTTCTCAGTAGACTGCAGTGATATGCTTCTTAAGACGTAAAGCCTAACTCCTTTCTGTCAGGCTGAGTTTTGAACACAGCATTCAAAATAGCAAGATTGTTTGTTGCTAACTATAGTAAACTGGACAGTAAATAGACATACCTTTGCTGCTACTGACTTCTTAAGAATATGTACGTATTGTAGCTGGTTTTATTGTTATCATCTATTTGTATAGAACTTAAAAACCACAAAGCACTAGTTTAGTCGTACTTTTATCATTTAGTGTTTTAGGATGGTTTTTATTTAGCTTTGATTTTTTTTTTTTCCTGGAGATTCAAGTTTCTTGGCAAGAATTAAAAATATCCAAACCAAAAGTTTTTCCTTTAATACATAATTTGTTGGCCTCAATACTGCTCAGCCTTAACTACCATGTTGTCTCTCAGTTCACAAAATGCTGCTATTTGAAGTGGAATAACAACTTGTTTTAATTTCTGCTTTCTGAAAACTGTCACCTGTTCAGATTTAGTGTTTTTGGCAAGAAGGTACCTCTTTCTGCTACTCCCATTCACAAAAAGGCTGACCGTTCCAAGTCTCCGACCTTGTGTTCTCCAGAGAGTGAAGAAGGTGAAGATGGAGTAATTGTCTCTGAAGGCATAATGGAGGAATATTTAGCATTTGACTGCAGAGATGTGTAGGTATTGAATATTAAGAGAGTAGCTAGTATCAGTATCCTGGAATTCCTGCGGTTAATATATATATATTAACAATATATATTAGCAAAGTAGAGATATATATATTACATATATTCAGTTTTAATGTTGATAATTTTTTTTTTGATAAATTGATAGCTGATAAATTTGATGAATTTATTTTTTTATATCTTTTCCCTGGAGAACTTTCAAAGGCCTGAGGTAGGATGCTCGGGCACTGGAAATTCTCCCAGTCCATTTCCTAGAACAATTTATTTTGCTGAATTATTTTTTAGATTTTTTTTTTGGTAGGTTTTCGTACTAGCCGTTTTTGTACCTGGTTTAAATAGTCCATTCCATCATAACTAATAGCCTGCTCTCTATATGCATATTTAATAAATCTTATTTAAATGCCATTTATTTTTTATACTAAGTCAAATTTATTGCTGTTTGTTATGCACTAGCAGTGTGCTACTTTGGTTTTGTATTGGCATTTTGGTTGGAATTTTACCTTTCCAGATTTTCAGTGGTAAATTAAGAATTGGAGTGGATTTGATGCTTGCCAAGAAAAAATTACCACTATTTTTATCTTAAGAAGAAAGGATTAAAGTTAGTATAAAGAGGATTCTTTTTGCCCTTTACCTCATTCAACTGGTTTTAATAAAGAAAGCCACTGAACTGCATGGACCGTGAGATTCAGGTTGGTAGGTGGCATGCTTTGACCAGGCCACAGAGACACTGCTGCAGCAAACAGTATTGCTGTCTCTGTGAAACAACAGTGCAAGTATTATAGTTTTTCCTAGTGGCATCTCCTTAGTTTTTTTGTTTTGCCCTCCCCCCCCCCCCCCCCCCCTTTTTTTTTTTTTTTGTTTCTTGTCTTTCGCT
>NDXB01009135.1:213574-228664 GCA_002631895.1 Agapornis roseicollis
CCCAAAAAAGAAACCAACACATTAACAGTATCTTTGAATGCAAGATGAGTTTTACAACTTGAATACTTGATGAAGTATCAAGGAATACAGTAGTTCCATGCAATGCAGTAAATATGAAAGCACAAACTTTGTCCCTTTTAGAAGGCAAATCACTTGTGCAAGTTTGAGATGTTACACATAATGCAGTTGATAGTCATGTATTAGAATAAAAAGCATGTTAGTTTTAAGCTAGCAGAGCTGTATTTGGTACTTAGTTTTCATACTTTCTGGAAGTCTTACAAGTTGTACATGATCTCTGTTTATTAGGTCTTCAGCTGCATGGGTCTCTGAAAGCCCACAGGCGAAGTGGATCAGTCACAAAAAGCAAACAGGGGTCTAACGTGCCATGAAGCATCCATCCATCTCCACAGAGTCATGAACCATCTCTCATTCTCAGCAGTGTCAACATTGTTTACAGAGTTTTCAAACACCCTTCCCTTTGAATAGATATTTTTATATAAATCTAAGAAGCAGGTGCCAAAGATTAGAAGGGGTATACTTAAACATTCCATTTTCTACCAGTAGAAGAGTTATACTCTGGTGGAAGGGTGATCACACTCCAGTGGGCAGTAAAGCCTAACTCTTAGAAAATCTAGCAAATGCTCTCTGTCATTGCTGTCTTCCCATTACGGGATTGTGACTGGTTCATGTTGTTATGGGCAGGTTCTGCAGAACCTGTTGATTTTTTTCCGTTAGCTCTACAGAAAATCAATCAGGCCTTCCACAGCAATAGTAATTTAAACTTTATAGAAGTATGTAACTGTATTTTTATGTTTAAAGCAATATTACACTGTCAAAAGCAAGCACTGCACATGATACTGCTTCTACAAATCAACTTAAACCTAAATTATGAATCCTGTAGTAACTGCAACAGGTATTAATACATATGCATAAAACTAAGGTAGCAAACCAGATGAACAAAACTGACAGGTTCAAGAGTAGCACACCACTTACTCATCCTGTGTTATATACTTACACCTCTTCTTCAGTGACTGAGAATGTTTAAGAGGCAAAAAATAGTCTTTTAGTACAAGTAGCTCCAGACAGTATTCAAAGAAAATACAGTATCTTCCTGGTGGGATATTTTACAGTATTTTCATGGAATAGGTCAGCTTCCCTATCCAGAAATACCTGCAATTATACAAGATTTCTGCACTGCACCCTGAAGTTCCACAACTCGCAGATGCAGTGTAGCTTTTAGTAGATGCGTTCTGCACTGTGCAACACATACTGGAGGTATTAGCTGTAGCTGCCCTTGTGGCCCCAGATAAGACAAAAACATGAAATACAGGCTTCTCAAAATAAGTGATTAGTTCAAGGTTTTAGTCCCAAATAGTGAGCACCAGACTACAAGTTAAGTATAAACACAAGGAGAGGATAACCACTTACTGTATTTTAACTGAAGTTAGGGCTGTGCATGAAAACAGTTGTTCCTTTATAACCCACTTCAAAAGCACTTTTTTTCTGAATTTCCTTATTACTGTGTTTCAAATTACAATTCATATGGAAAAAACTTGTCAGAGTTCTTTTTGAAGTGGCTCCCCTGTTTCCCCACTCTAAGTTATGCAATCTACCAAATGTTATCAGTACCTGTAGAACAACTAATGTTTTTTAATCAGTACTGAAATTCTTGAGTCCAGCTGATCCAAGCATGCTCTAATCAAAAAGAAGGGAAAAGAAAGCAAAGCAGAACTCTGCAAATGTAACTGAGTTGATTTTCCTTTGCATTTCTAGAAAGGAAAAAGCACACTGGGTCAGTCTAAATTTCTTAACTTTGCATAGAGAGAAACTGATGCTGAAGGAGAGGCCTCTTAAGTCATTAAACCCTTTCAAAATAGTTTCTCCTAACATTGTACAATGTCATTTAGTTCTCTCAAGCTTAACTGCAGATAAGCATCCCATTCTTTATCAGTGCCATTCCTCAGGGACCAGGGTAGTTTTCTGTAGCCCTATTGCAAAAGTTATAAAAATATACGCATAGACTTGCATAGATTTCTAGTAATATAATGTAGTATTTTACAGCCTAGAGGAGTCAGTGAGTTAAAAAAGTGAAAGCAGTCTCATAATAAGGTAATTATTGATTTCTGTACAAATGGTTGACACCAGAGACTTCTGTGCTGTTAGGTATCTATTTTGTATAGGAAAAGTAATGTTCAAGTCATGTATTGTGCAACATAACAATATGCTGTACTCTCAGAATAACCTTTGCAAGCAGCCAAGTAAAAGGGACCAGGGTTATCACCTACCTCTAGCTTCCCCCCAGGAAGCTCTATTAAATAGTCAGTTCCTGAATGCTACCACTGCAGCAATGAGGACCTTCCACTCAACAGGAAATGTTCACCTTGTGGCTCATAAGCCTTTGAAAAATGATCCACAAAATAAAGCCAGCCCCATTCCTTTGAATTGAAAACCAGCTACCCTTCAGATTCATACCCCTAGCACTATGTCAAATAGCTTAAAAACTGAAGCAAAAAAGCATTAAAGGTATTTGTGCATCTTACAGCAGTAATTCACTTCTGAAATAACAGGAGTGTTGACAAAAGCAATGAAGTAGCTAATCACTACCATCCTACAGCAAACTGGGTAGTGATGCTATTGAAATAACATGCAATACATTCCTTAAGCTTTGGAATTCCCTGTCACAGGACATCATAAACAATAAAAATACTCAGTTCTGTGTATTTTTAAGTTTTTTGCCTTATCTCAGTGTCATAGAATTTTTGCATGCTGCAGTCTCAAACTCTTACTTCATCTGCCACAGGCAATCAAAGACTAAACACTAGGTGGCCCTTTCATCTAATGCACCTATGTGCACTGACACATGGTTAATAATAGAGCCATAATTTCTGGTGTTATAGAAGTATGTAGTATTTACTTGACTTACATTAGCAGGAGAGTCAACATGATCAGTTTGTTTTGAACAGCTAACTAGAGAATGAAGAGCAGGCTGGGGAAGCAACATGGCAAAGAATTAAATATGTCTTCATTTATTAAATCTGCAGTTTTCCAAAGTATCTTTATAAAACTACTGGAAGATCTAACAAACACTTGTTGAGCTGAAGTGCAAAGACCTTTAAAACCAGCAGGTTTACTACAAAAGGTATGTGAGTAGCAAAAAGATAAGATGTCCAACTTGGAAACCATAAGAGAGCACTGAAGACTCAAAGTTGGGATTACATTGTTTTACTATCCACTGTACAGATACTCATTAGGTGACTGGAAGAAAGAACCTTCAACACAAGTTTAATAAACACACTGGCAGCCTAAACATCACACTGCTTCCCTACTGTATCAAAACTTTTACTCGAGAATCTGTATGATCTTAACTGAAGAGCACCCAGAGGATTTTGGACAACAGCACCAGAATGCTTTGCCTTTCTTGTTCATGCCTTCTTATCTTGGATCATACCTTCCAGTCACAGCAAACTGATGCACACACTCCAAAACTGTAGCCCAGGTTAGCTCCGAAATTCTCCCAAATTCACATGTTCCCATACAAAATGATACCTGAGATTTCAGCCTATACAGTTCTTTATTTCTTTCCTTTCTTGGCTGCAGTTTTCTTTCCTCCTTTTTTAGTATTATTCGCATATTTTGCTTCCAGTTGGGCCAAAAAGTCATCCATTTCCTTTTTTCGATCTTTATTTCTGCTCTGGGGAGGAAAAAACCAGAACAAAAACACTCTTTTACAAGATTTTTTTATCACTTCCCAATACAGATTATCCTATTGAAGTTAGATGGCTACATAAAATCTTGGAATACATTAAACAGGGAATGCAGGCTACAGAAAGTACAGTACCATCAAGCAGAGGCCAACCTGAATTCTCTAGGCTCCATAAATAACTTCCTGAATTATCAAGAGAGATAGAGTGGCTGTAAAATTCACAACGTAAGGCTAGGAAAAGCAAAGCAATTTCTAGTTTATACCCCAAACTCTATTACATTTTGAGGAATGATTTAGCATAAACATTCTAGGAAGGCTACTGGGCGGTAAGAAAATAAAACCAGAAAACATCCCAAAAAGCAGAACGTAAACAGTTTCTTTCCTCCATCCCTGAGACACAACAGCAAAATAGTGAGACCTATCAGCTCCTACATCGTTGTGGAATCCATCAGAAAGAATCATTGACACTCTCTATGCAACTGCCTAAGGCCAGAATTCAAATATTCTGCTTGTGTATGCAATAATACTAGAATAAGTGTTAATTTTTAGAAAGACACAGGTAATAAAACCCATACAATTCTCTGATTGTTAAAGTACGTAGATAGCAAACATCAAGGTCAGGTTTTAACCTCAGGAACTCAAAACAGCTGCAAGGATCCAAAATACAAAGACACTCAGGGAAAACATGACTTCAAGCCAGTAACATAATTATGTTGAACAGATAGAAAAAAGCCTTACCTCAATCAGTGCTTTCAGGTCATCTTCTCCACCAAGGCCCAGCTCATCTTTAGTCTCTTCTGCCTCTCTAGCTTCTTTTTCTGCCTAAAACAGCAAACCAGGATTTTTAAAGAGTATTTTGCATGTTATGCGACAAAGGCTTAACAGCAGTGACCAAATCCTATTTTTTGCATCTCCATACAAACAGCTGCAGGGAAACATGAACAGTTTCTAAGTTTGACCACAGATGAGAAATTAGTCCAAGAAAGCCCATTCTGGTTCCACAATTTAGCCGAGCAAGGCAGTTTTTTGGCGCTTCACAATGCTGAATGTGATGTCTATCTGCACCCCTGTTCCCCCCACCCAGTTTTTGTTTGTCTTAGTAGCTATTACACTTTAACTGGTTACTGTGATGTAGATAGAACATATTCTACAAATACCCAGGTAGCCGAAGGGGTCCATTTAGTCCTGAATGTTATTGCACACTTGCTTAAAAGCAAGCATAATGTTTTCCACCATGTACACTTCTTTAACTCTGGCAACTCAAGGCTTTGTAAATAAATGCAGGAACATGCTAAACTGTAATAAGCCATTGTGTATAATAATGAAATAAAAGTAATACGCAACAGCCTATTACAACTCAGGAGCTTTCCACAACAGTTTGTGGGAGGGCATGGAGCACACAGGTGAACAAACATGGAAGTCAGAGATCCCGGGCAAGATCTGTAACCCAGTGATCCTGTGGCAAACATTTGTCTCGGGCAGTTTCATTTATTTCTACCAAGGGAAATTAAAAGCTTGTATTAGAACATGCTTTCTCTTTGGTCCCCAATTGATATAACCTACCCGCCTTTTTCTTGCCATCATTTTCTGCTTAGACTCTTTTACGAAACCTTTGTAGGATGGGACTTCCCCAGCAGCAATGGCTTTTTCAATGATTTTTCGTATCCTTGGTTCATCTGTATAGTTCACACACAACACTGACTCCATTATTCTGTCCATATCACCCTCAAAGTCCACGTATGCTGCTTTTATATCGGCTAGCTCTTCCTCCGAGTCTTTATATCTCTTTTCGAAGTCTTCAATATCTTTTACAGTAATCTGAAGCAAAGAGGTAACACTTCCAGAGTTTCAGGATGCATTTGCCAGAAGTTTCAGAGACAACACACACACCACCCCCACCCCCCCAGTGCTCCAGTTCTGCAGAGCTCGTAGGGCAGACCTCACACAACCGCGCAGCAGCGGGCTTCCCCTTCACGCAAGGGTCTGCCATCCCTCCGGAGCGAGCCCTTGGGGGTGACCCTGCCCGCTTTTACCTTCTTGAAGAGCAGCCGCCAGTACTCCTGCCAGTCCCGCTCGCCGCGCAGCGCCTCGCCCTCCTCGTCCACCGTGCCCTGCTCGTCGTACACGGCACGCTGCTCCGCATGGCTCAGGACGGCGTACGCCTTGCTTAGGATCTGCGGGGGCACGGGGGGCGGTCGGGCTGTCAGTCGGTCAGTCACGGGCCGCCGCAAGCGCCTCCCGCCCGCCCTCCCGCGCACACCTGGAACCGCCGCGTCGCCTCCTCCTTAGCATCGGGCTCGGCGCGGTCGGGATGGACGCGGAGCGAGGCGCGGTAGTATCCGCGGCGGATCTCCTCGGGCGAGGCCTCCCTGCGGACACCCAGGACGCGGTAAAGGTCAGAGGAGCCGAAGGCGGCCTCACACTGCTCCAGCAACCCCATCCCGCCAGACAACACAAGCGCGCCAACCACCGCCCCGCCCCGCCCGCTACCGCGAGAGCTGGGCAAGGCTGGGATGCGCATGCGCGAGGCGGAAGAGTCGGTAACAGGCGCATAAGCCGGGAGAGGAAGCAGGCGGCATCGGTGACGGCGAAAACGAGAACAAATAAAGGGCAGGCAAGGAAATCGCATTTGCCTTTCCACTTACCTGGCTCTTATGGGCCATTCCGGGTGGATGAAGTACACTGACTACTGGAAAAGCTTGCTTGCCTTCTAAAAACACAGATTCAACAAAGTACCCACAAGACTTTCACTAAGACAAAGACCCCAGGAAGAAAAAACAACAAACCCGAGAAGCTCTTGAAAATTCCTGTTTATTACATCGAAATTCCATGTTCCAACCTTTCACACATTTTCTGCGCCTTCCAGGCTGTCCCAGATGTGACAAAAGGAAGGCAAAAGTGTTTGTGTGTATCCAAACAAAACCATGGAATAAAAGCCCAATAAAGATAGGTTTATACAAAACTCATCTGGTCTTTAATTAAATGCAACGCAAGTGGTATACACAAGCTGATAGGTACAAAAAGTTAGATGCATGAAATATAAGTTAGCATTTCACCTTTCTTGCACCTTCTGCTGAAATGTAGAACATTTCACTACCGTTACCATGGAGGGAATAAAACTCAGCAGCGTTAACTTGCACTTCAGCTCTTATTTACAGAATTTAGATGGTAACATCATAGAATATTATTGCTTTTATAAAAAAATATAAAAGCTATAGCTGTTATCTACCATTGCTGGAGAGCTCTGCTGATGCCAGTGGGTATCACTATTCACAGCTTGATTAACCAGTTATTGTTGTACAGTTCAGGCTACGCCTGCAATGGTTATTTCAGTCAGTTCTGAGGGATACTGAATCCTCTCTGACCTTATCACATTTTCTCCTTCTCCAGTGGGCCCTTCATGGGTTTTCCAAATTTCAGTGCTAATGCTGACTGCAGCATTAACACGGCATGATGACGACATGATAACCAAAGGGAATTAAAATATAAAAATTCCTGACCATTTTACTCTTCTGATTTTTTTAACTTCATTTTCATCTTCTGTTCATGTGAGGAAGCTTCGGCTGGTGCAGCTTTCTTTGCAGTTCCAGCAGTTTTCTTTTTTGACTTTTTCTGTGTGGAACGGACAAGGTCTTCACGTCCAAGTTGAATCATTTTTTCTTCCCAGAGCCTCATTTCATTCTCATACCGAATCTTATCATCTTCAGAAAGCTGCATGTATGGCTGGGAAAAAAAAGAGGTCTCAACAGTTACAGAAGAGGCTTTGTCTGGATAACTGCCACATCACATCCTCCCGTTTGACTCAAAGGTGACTTCAAACAGGACCTGGGCAGTGTGGTTCCCAGACATTCACCATGGCTGCCAGAAAACTAATAAAAAAATCATATCTGCACAGAAATACAAAACCTTATCACTGTATTATGGTTATGTCAATAGATGGCCATTCCTGAAGAAGAAGTTTATTCAATATTGCTACTAACAGCTAAGGCTTTTAATTTAAGAACTAGTTTGAAAGTGCAGATCTGGCTTATGTGAGGAAGAGGAATAGGTATTTCTGCAGAACTATTTCAAATTATTTTTCTACAGGAAGAACATGAACCTAGTGTACGTTCTGAGAACACATTCAAAGCATCTGGAAGAAGGGCAGTCAGGAGGAAGGACACCAGGGTGCAGAATACTTAATATCTGGAGGTTTAGCCTAGATTTTAGTAAAAAATAAAGAAATACAAATCTCAGTGCCCCTGAGATTTTCATGTAGCCATCTGCAGGTTCATCTTTCAATACACTGAGAAAGCTGGCAGAAAATTATCCTAAGGCAATCAAATAAAAAATGTTAAAATACCACATGCACATCATTTGCAGACTTCTCTTGCTTTTAGAATCATAGAATAGAATAGTTAGGGTTGGAAAGGACCTTAAGATCATCTAGGTCCAACCCCCCTGCCATAAGCAGGGACACCTCACACTAAACCATGCCACAAAGCTTCGTCCAACCTGGTCTTGAACACTGCCAGTGAAGTTCTTTCCATGAGCAGTGAATTACTATGCTGGCATTAAAAAAAAGTATTATATATTATCAGGAAAATTGTTGCAAATTATTCCACCTTCCTGCCTAGATGCCACTCAGCATCCATGTCCAGACATACAGAACTTCTGTCCTATCCAACTGACTCACATTTCATCAACGCTGTAAAGAAATGGTCCTTAACAGTATAAATGTAATGACAGCCTTTTTCAAGATGCATTATAAAAATCTGAGAATTATCTTCAGAATCATACTTTGAGGAACCAAGTTCAAGACTTCATACAAATTTATTAATTTTGACTCAAGTCTGTCATTTCCTGCTGAGATCACAGCTTCATCGAAATTCACTGACATACCTGCTTTTGGGAGCTGGACAGTTTTTGCCACGTATCATATAACTGCTTCATCTTTGCCTACAGGATATAGAAGATGCAACGTATTAGAATTATTCTACCAGCAGGCTGACTGGTAGAGGGTAGACTACAGAGGGTTACAGATGCCATGCTAGTGAAAGCCAAATACAAACCAATGTAAAAAAACCACAGAGTCACACAAGCTAGCCAACAAAGGGAAATAATAAACTATACTGTTCAGTAAGTTGCTGGGCCTCATCTGGGGCACGTTTACAGACAATATAAGCATGAAGCAGTTTAAGTCATTTAGCCTGTTGTGAAAGCAGACGGGCACAGCAGCTGAGCTGATTTGTAGCAACATGACTACATCTCACTGAGTGTTACCAGCTTCATTTAGAACAACCCCTAACTTAAGCCAAGCACCCCTAAGTATTAACCATGTTCACAGGAAACTTTGTACTACTTAAGGAGTATTTGGCCACAGGTGTGTCAAACTGGGCCTCAGCTGACTGGAGATGCCTGCCTTGTACATAGAAAATCAAGGAACAAACTATTTCCACCACTCTGATTTAGTGACTAACTGCATAAGGTAACAAATGTATTGGGCATACATGCGAGGTCTCCAGCACTTCAAGTGCTGTAATCCACCAGCATAACTTCAATTACCACAAAGTGCAGACCTCATGCATCTGCTGAGGAACAATTCAATGTTCCGTAACATCAAATGTACTACAGGAGGTTCAATAACCACTACTACAGAAATGGTAGCAGGCAACCACAACCATTTGAAAAACTAATCTATTTCTACACCAAAACGAAGGGAAGTAGAATTCTCTCCTTATAGAATGAACAGATGAAGTCTGTAACACTGAAGTGCAAAAAAGTTGCACAAACATTGCTACAGCAGTTTATACAGGACATGCCACCAGCAGGACAGCCAGATCATCACAGCCTAAAAAAATTACAACCTAAACAAAGCAAAATCCAGATAATGAACAACTGAACAGTTTTGCTGAAAATCAGAGAATCTAAAGCAGGTTTTCTGGATACAGCAGATCTATTTTAAGGAACAATCCTTCTTGACTTACTGTAGATGAAATTCCCTCACTTGCTTTAAACTTTTCTGACACAAAAATGTTAAAGGCAGTTCGAGTTCTTTTAGGTCTTCCAAGCAGATTCAATTCCTTTAAAAACAAAAAGAAAAGTTATTCAATCTGCCAAGTGTGCATGTTTTCCAAAGCTAAGCTTACAATTTATCTTCATATTTTATAAAAAAATCAGGCTCAAGTTCTGGGTTTGGTGGCTTACTCCACAAACTGGAATGTATCTCAAAATGCTTTCATCACCCATCAAGATTAACACTAAACTAAATTAAGAAAAGCTAACAACCAAAATTTTCACAATTCTTTATTGGAGAGGCATGGATTTGATGGATGAACCACTTGGTGGATAAGGAATTGGCTGGATGATTGCACTCAAAAGAGTTGTGGTTAACAGCTCCATGTCCAAGTGGAAACTGGTGACAAGTGACATTCCTCAGTGGTCAGTACTGGGACCGATCCTGTTCAACATCTTTGACAGCAATGAAGACTGAGTGCACCCTCAGCAAGTTTACTGATAACACCAAACTATGTAGTGCGGTCAACAACAATGGAGGGAAGGGATGCCATCCAGAAGGACCCTGACAGGCTAGAGATGTAGGCCCATGTTAACCTCAAAGTTCAACAAAGCAAAGTGTGAGGTCCTGCACATGGGCTGGAGCAATCCCAAGCACAAATACAAGCTGGGCAGACACTGGATTGAGAGCAGCCCTGAGGAGAAGGACTTTCTGGTGTTGGTTGATAAGAAGCTCAATGTGACCCAGTAATGTGCAACTGCAGCCCAGAAAGCCAACCATGTGCTACGTGGCACCGAAAGGCATGTGACCAGCAGCCTGAGGGAGGTGAGCGTGCTCCACTCTCTCTCATGAAGCTCCACCTGCAGTACTGCATTCAGCTGTGGGACCCCCAACATAACGACACGGACTTGCTGGAGCAAGGCCAGAGGAGGGCCATGAAGATGATTAGAGGGCTGGACCACCTCTCATATGGAGGAGACAGGCTGAGAGAGTTGGGCTTGTTCAGGCTGGAGAAGAGAAGGCTCCAGCAGAACTTCTAGTAGCTTCCAGTATCTCAAAGGGATCTATGTGAAAGCTGGAGAGGGACATTTTACAAGGGCCTGTAGGGACAGGACAAATGGCTTTGAACTGAAAAACCATAGGTTTAGATTAGACACAAGGAAGAAGTCCTTTACTGTGAGGTTGGTGAAACATTGGAACAGGTTGTCCAGAGAAGTTGTGGCTGCCCCATCCCTGGAACTGTTCAAGACCAGGCTGGATGGGGCTGGGCTTTGAGCGATCTGGTCTACTGGAGGGTGTCTCTGCCCATGGCTGGTTGGAACTGGATTATCTTTAAGGTCTATTCCAAGTCTATGATAAAGCACACCTAAGAGATGCACTTCTATGCAGCCCTAATTCAACGTATCAACAGCTACACATACAGCAAAGTGTAAAACAAATTCAAAGTAAGGAAAAAAAACTACTTAAAATAGCTACTACCCGTAGCATGCCCCACTGAATTGACAGATACAAGGGCTTTGTGAGAAGCTATTTCTGGATGCCTTTCCAACCAAACAAGGTATATTGCTGGTTCAGATGTCTTTTATTACCTATCATTTCTCTGGGAGCTTTAGGAATATGAAGAAAAAATCATACAGAAACTACCTCTATCTAAGCACTATGTGATAGTCCTGGTCTTCAAATAGAGGAGAGCTACTAAAACAACTACTAACACCAGCAATTACTTTAGTCCACAGGGTTGTGGGGGTTTTTTGTTTGCGTTTGTTGTTTGTTTGGGGTTTTTTTTGACAAGGTACGTTTGTGGTGTGGGTTGGTTTATTTTTTTTAATTCTGAATTGCTTTTATATTTCTAAGTATTTCAATTCTGCTCTGTGTACTGGACAAACAGACTTTAGGTTCCTTGAGAGAAAATAAACCTGAACTTCAAAATACTTACTCTTTTTAACCTGAATGATCTTCTTTTTGCTTGTTGTCTACTCTTTTCTTCTTTCAAAGCTGCAGCCTGGGCTGGAGTTAGCTGTGCTTTATATGCAGCAACCTCTTTTTCGTATCTTTGCCATTCTGTCCTACTAGCTTCCTCATAAACCTTCAACACAAACAATCACCAACCTTAAAGATGCTTTCAGTCAGAGAAGCACGTGAGCATTAAACAAGCTAATGCTTTTAACCTACTAGTAAAAAATATTACAGGCTACCCTGCAACCTAAGATTTTTAAAGTAAAGTAGCAATTTTAGATCTGTGTGAGTAGCAGAACTGATTCAGAAGAACTCAAATTTGAAACCTTGGCTCCTCCTGCTAATTATCTCTGTCGCTCTGATAACACTGGACAAAGCTTCAGAGGCAGCTCAAAGCAGTAACAGTCTTCCATACAAGGAAGAAGAGCTGAAGCTTGGTTGAAATGATTACTCTTAATGTGTGTATACTCAGTGCAGCACTCAAGCACTCCAGTCACCAAACACGTTGCTACACTGGTCAATACCAGGTAGAGAAGCATCACAAAAACTCATGGCCTTGATACCAGGGCACCAAAATCAGCTGGGCCAGGCTATCAAGCATCCATGTAGACCTGAAAAATCATTATCCTGTTCTCCACTTCAGCCATACAAATTGGAAGGCAAACTTTATACCACAGCATGAGGTGCAAGAAATCCAGAAGGGGTAAAAGAGCACTTCAATTCTACTGAACAAAGATGTCATTTCAGCTAGAAAAGTGCAGTTAGTTCCCAACTGAATCTAATTGCTAACTGCAATCAAAGAAGAACTATCATTACTTTGCTGGAAATGACACATATATTCAGAAATGATTAGCAGTTCAGAAGCTTGTTTTGCATTATCCCTTGAAATTGCCACTCTTAAAGAAACTTCACTATTTATGACAAAATGATAACTACATAAAACTGAAAGTTACCTGTAAGTTAGGTCTCAGGTTACTAGCAGGAAAAAAGTTGCAGTCCATCAAAATTAACTGAGGTTTCACTTAACTTATGGATATGAAAGCAGAACAACTTTCCAATACTTATGTTATTATACATATAATGTACACACATACACAATTACCATTCAAAAAGAAATGAGATGTTGGTTTGTGGCCCTGCAGCCACATAGAACAAGAGCTGTGTCACTTCTCTGGCCACAGATTAAAATCATTAAAACTAAGGTCGTGTGTACTACTGTCACAGTATCTTCCTATATTTGATTTGCATAGGAATGTTTTAGTAGCAGGAGGACTACAGGGGTGGCCTCTGTGGGAAGCTGCTACAAGCTGTCCAACAGGGCCAATGCCAGCAGCTCCATAACAGACCTGCTGCTGGAAAAGGTGGAGCCCTACAGTGATGGTGGTAGTGCCTTTGGGATAACGTGTTTAGGAAGAGGGGTGGGGAACAAAATCTTCAGCCAGAGACAGGAGTGAGAATATGAGAGAAGCAGCTCTTCAGGCACCAGGGTCAGTGCAGGAGGAGGGCAGGAGGTGCTCCAGGTGCCAGAGCAGAGGTTCCCCTGCAGCCTGTGGTGCAGACCATGGTGAGGCAGCTGCTCCCTGCTGCACATGGAGGTCTATGGTAGAGCAGATAGGCACCTGCAGCCCATGGAGGACCCCACACTAGAACAGGGGGATGCCCAAAGGAGGCTATGACACTGTGGGAAGCCCAAGATGGAGCAGGGTCTTTGCAGGACCTGTGGCCCCATGGAGAGAGAAGCCCACGGTGGAGCAGGTCTATGGCAGGAATTGTGACCCCATGGAAGGGACCCACACTGGAGTGGTTTGTGAAGAACTACAGCCCATGGGAAGCATTTATGTTGGACAAATCTGTGGAGGGCTGTGTTCTGTGGGAGGGACCCTAGGATGGAGAAGGGGAGGAGTGTGAGGAGTCCCCCTCCTGAGGAGGAAGGAGCAGCAGAGACAGTATGTGATGAACTGATCACAACCTCCATTCCCCATCCCTCTGCACTGCTGTGAGAAAGAGAAATTGAGAATAAAAAACTTAAGCCTGGGAAGAAGGGGGGGGGGGGGGGGGGGGGGGGGGGGGGGGGGGGGGGTTNGGGGGGGGGGGGGGGGGGGGGGGGGGGGGGGGGGGGGGGGGGGGGGGGGGGCTTGGGGGTGAGGCGGTGGAGGGAGGTATTTTTAAGATTTAGCTTTATTTCTCATTATCTTACTGATTTGATTTGTAACAAATTAAACAGATTTCCACCAGTTGAGTCTGGTTTTGCCTCTGATGATAACTGGTGAATGATCTCTCTTCCTGTCCTTGAGTATTTGGTTATATTTTCTCTCCCCTGTCCAGTTGAGAAGGAGGAGTGACAAGAGTGGCTTTGGTGGGCACCTGGTGCACACTCAGTGTCAACCCACCATATTTTCTTTGCCTGAGTACTTAAAAAGCCCCAAATTCTCTTCAGAATTGTTTCTATGTCTGAATCTTTGTATACAAGTACTTTTTAACTCTTGTTAAAAAACCCAAACAAAAAAAAAAGCCCCAACAAAAGAACCACACACACAAAGCAACAAAGAAAAAAAACCAAACAGGACACAAAACCAAGTATAACAACTATTATATACTAAATAGTCTTAGTACACCAACACAAAGTTACAAACTCACCTGCTTCTGTGATGCTGGTAACTCCCTCCAAGCATTTGCCATTTTTTTAAGCAACTCCTTGCTGTCTATTTCTGTACATTAAGATTAGAAAGCAAGAAAAGTTCAATATTCTATCTTCTTCATTTTTTCCCATGGAAATAGGTCACTAGTATCCTCTTTCTGTACAAATATATATTTCTACTTTCACAGAACTAACTTCTTGTGGCAGCTAAGGAACTGTAGTATTTGGGGGAGAAGTGGAAGTCCCTGCTCTTGGTTCGTACCCGAAAGAAACGTGCAGTTTTAAACTGTAGCACCATTTCAAGACAGACAGACATACCTATTACAGCTGCACAAGTTTTATTGGGTTGGTTGTTTTTTTGGTTTTGTTTTTTGTGGGGTTTTTTGTTGTTGTTGTTGTTTTTTTAGTTTTGATTTGGATCCTTTTCTATACAATGCAAGCCAGTCTGAAGTTGGAGTGGTGACAGGGAAGAAACAAGAAGTAAAATTTCCAGTTCTCATTTTTTTTTAGCTGGATTCCTCAAAAGGAATATAATGTGACCTTACCCACCTGATACAGTACATATGCTTTATTATGGCACTTTAGTTACAATATTATTAAACAGAAGTTACAGAAAAAGTAGCTTCTTTCTCTCACAAACAAAACTACAGTGACTTAAACCTGCTCTGGTTTTCAGGTGACTGCGTTTGACTCTGCCCCTTTGCTGAGGTTTCCAGCTACGCCTGAACTTGTGAAGGAGAAAAAAAAAAAAAAAACAAAAAAAAAAAAAAGAGGTGGTAGAAAGAGGCCCAAACCTTT
>NDXB01009135.1:228763-335322 GCA_002631895.1 Agapornis roseicollis
AAAAAAAAAAAAAAACAAAAAAAGAAAAAGGTGGTGGTTGAAAGAGGCCCAAAGCTTTCCTTTTCTGGAAAAACCCTCATGAGGCTTTTCCTCTACTTCACACTAAAAGAAAAAAGCAGAACTTCCTCTCTCCCACCTCAAATGTAAAGTTCAGCCACCTCAACAGTGGGAATGCAGAACTATGCTCTTATCAGTTACTTGACTTCCAAAATTCTGGAAAAATAAGACAGATGGGAAGTTTTTAGTATATATATACCAATCTTAAAACCTCTGCAAATATGATACTTTGCCAATGCTAAAACAAAACAGATAAATCATCAGATTATTTTTGAACACTACCTCCACTGGAACAAGAAAGCCCCAAGATCTCAATATGTATGTGAGACGCAGTACATTTATTTGTAATTATGGGAAACATGTGGGCAACATTGGTGTGGCACATAACTACAGTATAATCTGCAAGTTCAGTTCTCAACCTTTCAGACTGTTGAACTATCAAGCAAACCATGGGATCAAATGGTTTTCCCTACTTAAATTAACTTCATGACCTGCCCAGTATGGCCATAGTTCTTTAAGCATTTTTACATTCAACAGTGTTTTCCAAATCAGCACTGCATTCCAGTTTGCTTCCCTCTAGCAAGAAGAGTGACTGCATTTACTATAAATGAAATTTTTGATAATAAACATTAACAAGAACCATTTTCCTCTAAATAAATTGACTTTTTCTCATACATACTTTAAGGCAATCCATTAATTTTTAAATTACAAAGCCTTGGAATAACATCATACACAGCTTGTTATAGCAGCAATAGTGTACTTCAAATAAAGACAGATTTTAAAATAACTGAAAACCACAAATCACTCTTAACATGCATGGCCTATGTAAGATCTTCTTCAAACATTTTTAAAGTTACACAAAAATATTCACTATTTTGAGTTGCTACATATAGAAGATCAAGCTAATACATGTACAGGCAGTAAGTATGGCAATACTGTGTTTGCTTCTGGTATGCTACAGATAAAAAAGATGGGCTTGGTCTCCTAAAACCTGTGTAATATGCTTTGGTTACTTCATAAAATCACAGAATAACAGGTTGGAAGGACCTAAAGGGAACTGAGATATTTAGGTCCCAAATGACCTCAGCAGAATTAGAAGTCAATTCTTATTGTTTCAGAGATGATCTGTAACATCCTGAAACAAATGTTACCTACAGCATGAACTCAGCCACAGATAGTTTCCTGAAAATTGCTGTAGTCTATAGTACTGTGAAAGGACACAACAATAAATCACAGGAAAACAAATTCCCAAGAAGAGTGACACATTGGATATTGATACAGAAGTTGTCTATCTTCTTCAATTTTCCACTAGTGCACTGTCTACAGTGAGTTAATGCAGAGGCTGACAACGGGTATCATGTAATTTCATGTATGCTCAGAAAAGCCTTTGCATCATTTTAAAAACTGGTTTTGCACACATCTTGTACTTTGTTAGCCCTCTTAGCTATCATGAGAAAAATGTTACAGAGTTAGTTCAGCTGCAAGAGAGAGAAAGGGTGGGTTATCTCAGGCATGCAAGGCCAGGCTGGATGGGGCTCTGAGCAATTTGGTCTAGTGGAGGGTGTCGCTGCCCATGGCAGAGGGGTTCCAAATAGATGGTCTTTACGGTCCCTTCCAACCCAAACCAGTCTATGATCTTACGTTCATCTGGTCAGACCTTTCTTGGCATAGCATGAATCAGACTAGATGACCTGGCACACTGTCCAGCTGTAACTTAAAAGTGTCCAACACCGGACAGATTACTGATTGCTCTCACTGTTCACGACGTTTATTTTTACGAAGAAACACTTCGTTTCGGTTTTCTTCGTTAATCACATTCTGGCGGGAAAGCACTGTATACATCTGAACTGAGAGCAGCTTTACAGCAAAACCTCTGGCACGCTTGACTCTCTAAGACTGCATTTCTAAACGCAAAACTACGCGAATCGCGAATCCTCTCGCGCCTTCAGACCTCATACCTGGATTTTTCTGCTTGAAAAGCGGACGCTTTTCTACTAAGAAGCGAAAATAGGCAGTCAGTGGCCGCTTCGGGGCCTCATCCGTGCTGATCCCCCTGTAGAAGCATCTCCCAACCGAGCCGACACCGCAGGCCCTGCACACAACGACACCACCCGTTACCGCCACATCGCACTACCAAGCACACTACCCTCTCAGGAGGCCAGGCGCGGGGGCGTCCCTCGCCCGCCGAGGAAAGGTACCCCCGTTTCCAGAGCCGCACCTGAGGAGCCGCTGCCCGCCGGTGACAACGGTCGCGGCCCGGCCCAGCAGCGACCATACCGCCGCCATGCCCCCGCCCGACACGCCTGCGCGCGCAAAGGTCGCGCGGCAACCGCACGGCACCCTGGGACAGCAGCCGTCGCGCGGCGCCCCTCGCGGCGAGGGGCGGGGCCAGAAGTGGATGGGGCGCACCAAGGTGACCCCGCGGAGGAGCCCGAGCCCGCCCCCGTCCTGCCCTCTCCGCCCCGGCACACAGGGCGGTCCGCGGGTCTGGTGCCCCCGCTCTTCCGTGTTGGGTACGTTCGGCCGCTTGGCACAAAGCGACAGTGACACGGTTTGAGCTTGAGGGAGGGCGGGGGTACCGGCGTGCCTGCACCGTGCAGGTGCGAGGTGCTGCAAGGCAAAGGGATGCACAGAATACGGTGCTTCCCCCCCCCACACACATAATTTCCCTGAATGGGTAAGAAGACTGTATGAATCACAGACTGGGTTTATGGGTTTTAACCAGTGTTTGTAAGACCGACATTGATTTAGCATTTAAACAGCGTGCAGGGAGAAGGCCTGACAGACTGGAGCCGGGCTAAGTTTTCTAGTGAGCCTGCTGGCCTTATACTCAGATGGAAAGGCAGTCCTGCACGTAGGACACGAGCCGAAAGATTACCAATTGAAATACAGCAAGTCGAAAGGGAGCAAGTATTCCGAGCTGCAACTCAAACTTCCAGTTTCACACTGCTCAATACAGATAAGGCAGACTTTTAAATAACTTTAGTACAACTGTATTACTACTGATCTAGATCATTGTGATGGTCAGTTTTCTACCACTGTCTCAGGAGTAAGTATAAAAAGTGGCTTTGTCTCCCCCTGCACCAGTGTATTACTTACAGTGAAGCACACATTAACAACAGAATCCCCCACCTTTATTTAACTTAAAATAGCCATGTTTGCTTAAGCCTCTATGATTAAATGAGCCATTCCCCATCAAGATTTTGTTTCAGAAGTCATTGCTACATCATGGATAAACCTGTAACACAAGAGTAACATTTGCTCATGTGAGACCAACTTACATGACACTAGGTCAGGCCTGTAAGAGGGTAACAACAATCCTCCAGCAGGACTACAAGCCCCTAGTGTGCACACTTCCCCTCTCCCAACCACTCCCACTGCCAGTTTTGGCATTTATTAAAATAAAAAGGCCAAATACTGCGTTGTCTTAATTTATATTATGATAGCAAATTTCCCAATTGAAAGTCACTTATTTCATGTGCAAGGTACAGAGAAAAAACAGTCACATTTTTATTTTCAGATAGCCAAGAATGTAGGGTAGGAAATCAAAATTCTTCCACTTTTAATGCACTTTATAAGTACATATTGCCTCTCTTCAGCAGCACTGGTTTTCTGCATGGACAGTCTGAAGCAACTGAAGTGCTAGTTAATGGAAAGTTGGCTTCAAGTGCAAGTTTACTGTAACATTCTGCTGCTGCAAACACACCACCTTAACAAGTGTTTGATATTCCAACACCTACACAATTTCTGGCATCTGTAACACACCATTAAACCAGTTTAAATCCTATATAAAACAATGGGCACAGCATGCTAAATGAATTAGGCAGAAGCTAGCATAAAAATTAAATGCAAACCAGTTCTAGGTTTTGAGATGCATGGCTTTCCCTTCCCTGTTGTTTACAGGACACATGCCCACATATTTTAATTCTCTAATGTTAGAACAAGAAATTTAAAGATATGTATGATTAAAAAAAAAAATAGCCAAGACAAATAGTAGAAAAGGCATTTTATTTATATGGAAAAGGCTATATTTAGATTTGTAAAAGGTCTGTGGTAGTGTTATGTTGCCCATGTCAAAAATTGGTTGGGAATAGTGAAACAATTGCAACAAAACAGTTACATATCTTTCTACACAGCAGTGCAATTAGTTCACATTGCCATAAAATCAAGTATGCAACAGAATCAAAACCAAGTGTTTCTCTATAATCAGCATATAAGGAATTACAGTGCAAAGATAATTTTAGGTTTTAAGAAATCTGCAGTCAGTCTTTAGAATATCCTAAGGGGTGGGATACTCCAATTATTTTCATTACTAGCGGTTGTATCTTGTCAATACTGTGCACAAGCTAGTAAGTCTAAAATGAAACAACTTACATGGTAAATAAAATATTTAGTCTATAAAATAAAAAAATAACAAATTACATAAATGAATTAACAGAATGAAATTTGAACACACGAAACAAACAACTTACTTTAAGAACACACATACAGTATTCATCACATAAAACCAGCTACTTTTTTCCAGCAAAAATAATTTGGTTGCTTTACAACTGCACTATGGAACTTGTAGTCTGAAGATGCAGATGCCCAACTCTTAAAAACCATATTAAATGTCTTCTGCAAAGCATACAAAGAGGATAAATATTCTGATCACAGTCATAAGGTTATTTTAGGAAGTTGGTTCTCCCTTGCTCCAGAAACACATTTACATGGTTGAAAAAAATTCAAGGCGCATCATGATACGCTGAAACAGTAAACTGTGCTCCATTTCCTTCTAAGTTTGAAAAAATCCTAGAATTTACAGTACTCTGGTATATGAAAAAGTCTTCAGAAGTTTACATTGCGTATTTCTGAGTCCATTCTCTTGCATGTCTGTTGTATCTGTATGTGCAGAAAGAAGGCATTACAGTGAAAAGCTGTTAGTGATACATCGGCAACAGCCACACATTCGCTTAACACATTAAAACTTTTCACCTCTTAGCATTGACTCAATAATAAAATAGTCTAAAAGCCAAGAAACATATACTCTCTGTACACACAATTTAAGGTTACCTATCAACACTATCTGGACTCAAACTGAAAGCCAGTCTCACACATTTGTATTAAAATGTATATGTGTATCTGATTTGTACCTTAAGAGGAATTTGTTGTCAATTATTCCTAAACGTGTAACTATTAACAGTTAACAAAAATTCACACTTTTTACCTGCATAAAATTCAGTATAAATTAACTGGTTTTGGAAAGGGTGGGGAGAGAAGGCACAGTGGGTTTGGGGTTTATTTGGTTGCTTTGGTTTTATTCATACTTTATTCTGCATTCTGCACTGCCATCTGCATTTCAGAACTGCGGAAAGCAGCAAAACTGGAAAAATTTCACATGTAGTATTTCAATCCATGGAATCCTTTGGAAATCATGCAGTCTAAACTGTGGAATGAAAGCCCCAAGCTTCCTGCCATTCACAACTGCAACAACCTCTTAAGAAATCAATGACTCGCTTAGCTTAGTTATCCAGAGATACTGATATCCAGGTATCTGATATGCTGATATACCAGATATACTGATACAGAGATATCCAGAGATCCAGTATTCAAAGCTCAAGTGCTTAAAGAATCACTCCAGAGAGGTAGTGCTTTGGAAAGAAACACCACTATGCTAAAGCACTGGTGTAGTGATCTCTAAAGACTGTTATCCAGTATTGTGAAGGTTCAAGCCCTGTGTGTAGCTGTAAGACAAGCATTTCAAAACCCTCCATAGAGGTGAAAATAAGTCAGCAAGCCTTAAAATTGAACTTTGGGAAATCCAGGTGGTTCTGCACTCTAAGCCAAAGACCACAGAAGAGATGTTCCAGGCAGTACAGTACTTTTAGAGCTGAAACTTCTCAAATCAAAATAAGGTTTGGTTCAGAAGCACATAATACTGCATTTATGTGCTGTCCATGTTACCATCCCAAGATTAGAAATTTCCTCCAGGATCTACGGTTCTTTGTCAATGTAAGATGCTGCAAATTGCAACATGACAGTAGTTCTTAGCACTTAGGAGAGCTGAGTACTGGCCTACACTAGATTTGTAAAATAGCATCAAAAGCATGTTTGTTGTTCATATCCAAAGGCTTACTAAAGACACAGGTTTTACAACCAGAGGATCACACTAGCAACAGGTAACTCATACTTGGGAAATTATTTTTCATGAAATGAATGTAAAGATAAATGTGAAGGTTTTATGCAACTAAGTGCAAAAAATTAGTAATTACCCAACAGATGTGTATGCCCACAGTTCTCTGCTTGCCATTCCACTGAGCAGTATTTTCAAGATTTAAAAATCTAATTCTATAGAAATCTATCAGAAAAAAGTATCTTTAAAAGCTAAAATAGAAGGTGCAAGTACCACACACGCAATTACGTATATGTTATACTCACTTTTCCTTGTCTGACTTGTAGATCTGTGCAATATCTGGTACTAAAGGATCATCTGGATTAGGATCACAAAGTAAGGAGCATATGGACAATAGAACTAAATAAAAGAGACACTAGATTAAACAAGTTAGCTTGCTTCATTTCAGTAATCCTTTAATATATCCCAGTATACAGAAGGAGACTGGTAAAAGGGAGATTAGAAAGAGAATGCATACAAGTAGTAAGCTTTCACATCGCAGTCCTGCTCAGCATAATTTTTCTAGGTCCTAAGTAAACACCACCTGATACTAGCCTACAGAACTTGCAATCCATGGACCTGCACCTTTTGTAATGATCTCTCTCTCATGTTTTACACCATGAACATTAAACAAACTGCAGCCTACACGGTTACATAGAAACAGTGTATGTCGTTAATTAAAATAAGCCCTTCCATCTACAGTTACTTAGGATAATAAATACTGTTTACATTACACTGCAATGCAATACTATTTGTGCATAGCCTTCTCAACTTCTCTGCTGACAGTTGTCTTCTCCTTCATATGAACATTTCACTGAATTTGATGTGTGGTTTCTATTTTGGGAAAATACTTCATCAGCATTATATGCAGGAATTCACTTATAGTTCCATATTAATTTCCTGGTACTGAATGAAGGGAGTTTGATTTTTTCCTAATATTTTCAGTACATATTTTCCAGGAAATTCCTTTTTTTTATATTCATAACTAATATGAATACAAGAATCCAAAATTAAACTATTCTAAAGGTCTTTTGAAAGGGAATTTGATGCTACCATAAGAAGCTGCTGTAGAACTGGAGCTTTTTTCCTTGCTTTTTCTTGTTACCAGAGTCTGGACTAAAACTTACTTTCAGCTGTAGCGAGTCCACTCACTTCATACCGACATATTTTATTGAATGCCAAATACACCAGTCATATAGAAATTGGGTTAGAATACTTGGTCACACCAATCAGAGGTGCTGTCAATGTGTTGTAATGCTTCGATTCAGCAAAACAAAAACAATAAAGGAGAAACTTCCATAAGCCACTGCCCTAATTTCCAGTTTATGAAATACGTAACATGCTTGCACATTAAAAGCACATCAAATCAGAACACAAGACCAAACTGTTCCAGAAATAGAGGAACTTGAGGAACGCTGTACAAGACACAAAAAAGTGCTGAAGATCTAAAAAACTTCAAGAGTTTTCAATTATAAATGCCAACTGCTAAACATGATACAAGGGCCAACTTTCATTTGCTAAATACCTTCTTAATAGCTAGAAACAAGACAATTTTTGCTCTGTGATAAACCAGCCAATTTCTGTGAAAAGCTGTTACCAACTGCATGCAAGAGTAATTCATATCTTCAGCAATTACTTCAGGAAACAGTACTAAAATTGGATTTTATTTAGCTGGAGATCACTGCATTGCAGCATCATTGTGTGTGAAAAGAAGCTGCTTTTCCAAGGAGGTATAGCAATTGCACTTGCACAGAGCAATTTTCACTGGACAGTTTTTAGCTTGCTTGTACACCAAATGCAATGACACTGTTCTAAAACAAGACACATGATTTAGAGAGCTCTCAAGCACTTAGGCAAGATGTCATACTGTTTAACATCTTTAGTCACATGAGAACTTTCTGTAATATGATTAAGAGTGAGCCTAAGCATTTTGAGGATGGGAGAGAAAAAACAAGGATAGCACCCAGATTTTAGGCAGCTTTTGAAGTGACATAAAATGCCTACAACAAAACAAACTGCTTCAGTGAAAATTCAACGTTCCAAAAATCTACAGTGTTCAATTTGAGAAAGTTTAATTATAGGACTAGAATATTTTAATACATCTTTTACTGATGACTTTGAAAGCAGCTACATTTTAAAATATCCATCTTACAGAGGAATGCAAACCAGAACAATTTATCTAATTTTAAAATAAAGTGTAATTAAGACCTTAGCCCACACAAGGATGCTTAGGCAACCCAAAGAGCTATCAATAAGCAATCAATTAAGCCCACATATCAGTATCAGGGTTTTCCATTTACATCCAAATTCATTTGATTCTAAAGCTCTGCTCACCCATTTCTCCCCAGTTCTGAATGCACAGTCAGCTATAACAGAAGCTGCATTTCAAGCTAACGGAACATTTATTACCTTACCCAATTTGTTTTCGAACATTTATTTGCCACACACCTAGTATTTCATGTAATGTGATACTCCAAATCATGCAAGATCTTGGATCATAACAAGAATTCCAATGAAATTTGCTACTTCTGTTATGTGCAGGATAAATGAGTTCCCACTGCCACCCTTAGACAGTACAGTAATATGCCAATAAGTACTGCAGCAGTTTATATAATTTCATAAACATGTTAGCAAATCTGTGAGTTTACCTTTAGATACAGTCAGAGCTGGTGACCATTGTGATCTCAGGATATCAAGACAAATACTCCCATTACTGTTTATGTTTGGGTGGTATATTTTTGTTGTAAAAGCAATCTGGAGTAAAAAAAAAAATAAAACCAATAACAAAACCAAGAAACAAGTAACATCAAATTACGTTCATTACATTTGGAATCCTTAGCACTGGTCCTTCAGTTCCAGGCACACTAGATCTGCCAAGACACTTTACTGTACAGTCTTATCCATTCATCTGCTATGAACATGTATCCTGTTGCTGGCCTTTCTGGTTTTAGCTTCCAAAATTAAGCCTCAAAGAACTACAGGATAGAAATACAGCTTTTGGAGGAAAAAAAAAAATCCAAACAAGAAAACCCAAACCAAACAAAAACCAGCAACAACACCACCAAACCACCAACTGAAACCAAATAAAAAAACCCCTCCAAAACTACAAAAAAAAAAAACAACACACCAACATGAAAACCACAAAAACCTAAAAGTCCACAAAACCCAAAACACAAAACTATGTAAGCTTTGAGTGTAAGGACTTACCTTTGGTGGCTTGAAAGGATAGTCTGTTGGAAAGTGTACTGTGAGAAAAAATACTCCCCCTTGATATGCACTATCAGGCTGGGGAAAAAAAACAAACCAACAAACAACAAAACAAAACAAAAACAGAACAAACAAAACACATTAATATATTTCAGATATTTTGGAATTTCTCTTCTGAACACAGACAACCTCCCAAAGCTGTGAGTATCTCTGAAAAGTTGATTTTTTCCCGCAGTACACAGCCTACACTATGGGCCACAGTCCGCTATAGGCTGTGTACTGGGAAGGCACAGAGGGAATTGAACCCTCCCATTGGCCTGCAAAGCTACAGTACCATCAACCACAGCTACTACTGCAGTAGTACAACATGGCTACAGAGTATTGCCCTTCTTGGGAAGAGAAGGGGAAGGAGCAGTGTTGGACTGGTGCAGCTTCAAAATGACTGATCCATCAGCTCCACTGCACCAAGGGGAATACAAAACCCAGAGCAGGTCTTCCAGATCCTGTCTCCATGCAACACCACAGCTGCTCTGATCCTCCTCCTCCTCCTTCATCCTTAAGCTACAAATATACTTACCTTAAGAAGTGGTATCTCTTTGCAGATGCAAAGAGTAGGATTTTTCCCACATAATTCAGTTGATCATGATGACATCAGGGAGTTTTAAAACACACAACATCTTTGTGACCTGTACAAATCTGTGAACATGCATTTTGTTAGAGAACATGTGCACAGGTTTAGGTCCAGGTTGCACACAGTTAATAGAAAGAAATAACTTTGTTGCAGTCATCTGTTGAGGAAATCTTCCATTTTTATTAACCAGAAAAGTGAGGGGAAAAGTCTCAGTGGCTAAATTACAGACAGCAGTGCTGCTGTTTCAAATAAAAGGAAGAAAACCTCCCTGATCACTTGATAAATTTAAAACAGCAACACAGGAACTCAATCTCAGCAAAGCTGCAAAAGACCAAGTTTTAGGGGTTTCTAATGGAAGCAAATACAGACTTTCTTAAATAAAATGTTTACCTTGCAAATAAGGGAAAATTACCGCTTTAGAGATGAATACAAGGTAAAATCACAAATATTCCACTAAGACATGATGTCTTACTCAAAATACAGACAGTGTTGCAATGTAAGGCAGGTTATATATAGTATTACTAAGAAGTCAACATGAGCTACCATCAGAAGAGATTGCTGCTGTACTACCAGTTAGGTTTGAAAGGACTCCTTGCATGCATTCTAAATGGATTTGTCAAAGTTAAAATAAACTGAACATGAGACAAATTCAGTGTCAGAGGGAAGGCAAAGGTAAGTCACATTTTGTTTTATGAGTAGAATATATAAAACAATTGATGATGCCCATAGGCAGGAGAAGAGGTTACATAGGAACATAGTTCGCACATAGGAAGTGAATTTTGAGGGTAAGCTTTAGACCTGTGCTTTCCTCAGGTCATCAGGGAACACACAGGATGTGCATCCCTACTCCCTTCTGTTACCAAGATGAAGGATTAATATCCTGCAGATGTCCTTTACTTCCACCTCAGCAGATATGGCTGAGAAAAGGATAAAAATGAGCATCCCTTGCCAACCCAACTACAGAAATTTGAAGAACCTGAAGCAAAGAGTATTTTCCACTACAGAATATGAAGAGTGAATTGCAAGCTAGAATAAAAAACTGAATTTAAGTTGGGATTTATATGGTAGTATTTCCTTATTCAGGTTAAGAGTCATTCAGGACAGAACCATTACTGGTGGCAATTAGCACATAAGCTTTTGTTACATCCTACCTTCTCTGCTCTTTTGCCGTTCATCTTTAAGCAGTGCAGAAGGGCAAGGGTCAAATGACTTTGTAGTGAAAGAATGCATTTCTTAAAGAAAAATGCCCAAAGCATTAGTATCCTACAGAAAAATGTGCCACAATCACTTCAGTTGCTGCTGAGCTATTGACAAGTTGGACAACAGACTTCAGCATATGACTTGCAAATTCATAACTGATCCTTCCACTGCTACAGAGCAGTGCTGAAAACGCAGTCTCTGAGCAGACAATCTCACTTTTGTCCACCATGTAATGCTGCATCTTTAATGGATTAAGCATTGTCTCAAAATTTCAATTCACACAGTGACTCAGCTCACCATCTAAAGTAAGTAAGTCTAAATGGAAACACTAGGAATATATACTCCTTACCATGATATTAATAAACACTCCTTTCATTCAAGTTATGTGGTTCTTTTTGCTAAAACTCTTCTCAGTTTTCCTTTAAAAGTTTGTTCTTAAGTTTTGTCCTTTCTTATGTCATTTCCTTGACAAGAATAATAAATGGAGTATTTAAGAGATCTCTCTCAATCCAAGAAATTCTTGCACAGAAACCAAAGTACCTGCATCTACAGTTTGCAAAAGCCATCTTTTTGCCATAGCCACATTGTAGCAATCATACAAGCTCTACCTAAAAGCCTCCAAATCACCCTGTGCAACTCCACTCTTTTTACAGTTAGCAACTTTAACATTAGATTATACCCATTCTTCATCCTTCCAGATGGATGAACCTTCCAGAACTGAACTTACAATCTTTGAAAAGCAAGCTTTTCAGTCTGGAGCACACATCAAGAATCCAAACATTGTAGATAACTGATTAAGCACCCCTAACTTCGTGAAAAGAACAGATTTTCTAACAGTTACAGAAGTAAATTAATACCAGAATAATAAGAACAACAACGCCGCCCTTGATCTTACACACAATACAGCTGAATTTGACTGCCATGTTTACAGAAACCCAAATGAATTCTTCCAATATAAAAAGGGTAACAAGGTCTATTTCTGAAGGGCATGAATTACATACTTACAGGTCCCATAATTGTTGCTTGCCAGTGAAACACTGAAAGTCAAAAATATACAACAATTAGAGATCTTTTGAGCTTCTTTTGTAGCCAAAAGAAAGTCAACTGTGACAAGGTCCTATTAACAGCTTACAGTCATCTCCAACAGGTCCGGCAGAACAGTGGGCCGGTGGATCTCGCTGCAGATCACTTAGTTCCTGTAAGAAACACACCAATAATTGAAAGACACTTACATGAAAATATGTACCACTCAACACCACCATGTCAAAAGTAAGAACACAAACAGATCTTATTAAATAGGTCTGTGGTATTTTTAAAGAAACCAACACTTGAAATGCCCATTGATATCAAAAGGGGTTTTTGCCAGACAGTTCTGCTGCTAAAGACAACACACTGCTATGAATTAGTGTCTGAAAGTACCTTCAGATTAATAGCCAAGTTCCTAATAAGGTGGTTATACTGAAGTAGCCATGGAGGGGAGGGCGGAAGGAATGAGGACAACAAAGGGTTTCTTGATTTGTCTCTAAACTCACTGCTAATTTAGAAATTTATGTGCTAATCTGACTATTCCTTTTGCTTTTAATTTTACAAAAGTTTCTAGCATTGGCCTAATCTATGCACACTAGCTGAGTTAAGCTAGATCATTAAAGGCTTGCAGTCTGCCTAGAAATGATGTATGAACACAACATAAAGGTTCCTAAGTAAACTAGAAAATAAATGAAAATATTGGCTCTACACCTTATTTATAACAGGCCTTCCCTGTTTCTACCCTCACCCCCTCAAAAAAATCACCCCCCCACCCAACTCCACCCCCCCCAGATTGACTACTAAAAAGCTGCCAGGAAAGCTGAAATTTAAGCATTCAGAGAAGCTTTTACAGATCAACTGACCTGTCTCCCTTAGAGGAGTCCACACAGTCCCAAATAATTTAAAATTACTGTTTAATTACACAAAACCAGTTCAGCCTTTTACCTGATTTTTCATTACTATATGAAACGCAAACCAAGCCATTACTCACAGAATCATAGAATAGTTAGGGTTGGAAAGGACCTTAAGATCATCTAGTTCCAATCCCCCTGCCATAAGCAGGGACACCTCACACTAAACCATGTTGGTTTGCTTTTCTTTTTTAATTCAATACACTACTTTTGATGTCTGAAATTTTACCGTACTAACAACAAACAACTTTTTCCCAATTCTGAGCTAACAGGAACTACACTGCAATAAGTTTAACGATTATGTGCAAATATTTCCATAGAAAGAAGCTAAAAGATGTGTGCTAAGCCACTGTTCCTAAGTCACTCAAGTAACTACTCAAAACATACACATTCAAGTCAACAACAGACATAAGCAAGACTGCAAATATTTCCTTGAATTTAGCTTAAGGAGTAACAGTGGAAACATTTCAATAAAAAAAAAACAAACCCAAAACCATTAGTCATGTCAATTACTTCTAAAATTCCAAGGTTTAAATTCAATCTAAGTTTAGCTGAAGTGTGGAATTCATGTACATAATGCAGTCAGACTTTACATACAATTTGAAGGGTTAAAACTCTGCCTTCTCAGCTGCTGTGATATATTTATCCATTTAAGACATCCAGTAAACATTTCAACTCACACACTACTCTGAGGGACCCAGTTTACCACGGGCTTGGCACCTAAACTCTTACTTCTTACACTGCTTACAGGTTAATTTTTGGCGCTGAATACAAAGAAAGGCATTTCAACATATCTTCAGCCAAAATAGAGTAGAAATGTTACCACTTGCTATGAAGTCACTCCTCACAATCCTTGTGATTTAAAACAAAAGACAGTTCTTTCATAAATTGAAATAACTCCAGTTGCCAACTAGCATTACTTGTCTGTCCTTAACTTTACTCTGTTGGTGAAATTGTACACTGGTCCAGAAACAACACTGCAGGCTAGACTTTGACTAATAAAGGCAACAGCAAAACCCTTTAAAAGTGCAGTTCCATTTTTAATCGGAGGAATCAAATTTCACTAAGGGAGTGATACAGAGAATCAGTAATCTATGCAAAACCAAATCATTGCCAGTACACTAGGGCAGTCAACAAGTGTCAAGTTTCCAAGAGTCATGAGCATTGTAGCAAGCATCACCAGCAGCAGAGCTCTTACAGCCACTCTCTTAATTTGCAACTCACAATCTAACCCAACAAGAGAAGAGTAAGTCTTGTACACAAAAACCAAAAAAAAACAAAAAACAAAAAAAACTATACAAGACAGTTGGCCAAATCAAAACCTAAAAAAAAAAAAACAAACCTCACATTTTATAGTGCTGCCTACTAAGTTAAAGGCAATGATGGAAAAAAAATATTCAGCTTCAGCTCTTCAGAAAGTCTCTAAAATATATACAAACATTCTTTAAAGTATGTGTGAACTGCTAAGCAAGCACTTAATTTTGGAGTCACAAGTCTGTAAGAGTCAAGATCTTCACATGCCCCAAAACCACACAAATTGGTTTTCTTTCATATGTACTTCAGAATTGGCAGGAACTGTCTCATTTTAAACTTGTGCTCGCTAAAGGCACTGCAATTTGTTCCTGATGAAAAACCCCCTGGTTTTTAATCATACCTGAATGAGACGCAGAGCTATCAACTCCTGTTATCAGTATTTCCCCAACAATGAAGAATGAAGAAGCTGTTTTCAAGCAATTACCCTAGACCATAGCAATAGTAACAAATATATTCCAAGAGCTTCTGCAGCTAAGAAACAAAGCCTGACAAAACTTCAAAATAGTAATAAACCTAATTCAAACCATGTTTTCCAATCATACAAAATATTGTACTGAAGCTAAATGTGGTTTAGAAAACATGGAAACATGATCAAACTTTGTAAATTGAAACTGACAGTGTTAACAGTTTGAACCTTACATACAGAAGCTCAGATCAAGCTGTGAAAAAACAGAGAACAAAATCCGATTTATGTTATTATTTATGCTCTGAAGCTTCATATTCAAAGCAAAATTATCTGCAGAGCTGTAGGACTTGGGTTTCAAGCTCTCCTACTTGACTTTTCAGTGTCCAGAATGGAACACTGCAGAACAGTTATCATAATCCTCTACAGTAAGTAGATGTAGAAAAACTGCTTCATGACTTACATATTCACAAATAAATTGTAAGCTGAATAAAGGAATTAATCTATATAAAGCAGCTAAAATGCTCTTCACAAGAAACCCAAAACTTTGCTTTGTCAAGTTAGAAGGGCTGAATAGTTATGCAAAGCACAATGTGCTGAAACCTCATGGAGACCTCCCAGTAAGTTCATTGCTTCCAGAAGCTTTGTCTGTGTTTTATGGATTATCACCATGTAGCTGCATGATGCAGGTCTGGTTACTTCAAGGGCTTGTCTGTATCAGTATTTTTAGTCACTGGCATAGAAAATGCTGGCGCAAGACTTTTGATGTGCACAGGCTAACAAACAGGATCTGTAACTCAAAGCAGTGCAGATTCAGTTTCAAAAGAGAAAGTCAATACTAGAAATGACAGTGTACACCAGTGCAGCATTTTTACAAGAGTAAATAAACCTAAAATTTTGTCTGCAAAAGATGCAAACAGAAGTATCAGTTACTTCAAACACTGGTAAATGTCACAGCATAAAAGCATCTATCATGACCTCGGACACACACCACACTACCCCAGTACAGCCAGGATAAACTTGCACAGGGAAAACAGCTAAGCTGAGGACAGTGATAGAAATAAATCTTCTAATCCTCTCAAACACAGGAAATATTACAGAGTAGAATACTGTTAATTTTATGCCTATGTTAATTTTAAGTAGACATAATTCTATGCCTCTAACTAGTTGCAATGAACGGGTGCTATAGCAAACTACTTCTATTTGTAACTACAGAACAGCAGCAGAGCACAATGTAAGCCAGACCTGTAACTAAGTGTAGCTAATAGAGGAATATTAGCATATGCTGCAAATACTAAATGATTACTGGAGATGATCACAGCAAAGCCTTCAAATTATCACCTTTCATTGCACCACATGCACTGTAGAATAGCTCTGTGGGCAGTATGAGGCAAAAAAATAAAAAAAAAAATCAAGTTTGACATGTAAAAACACATGCTATGGTAAGCTATAAATGCTGGAAATATTTCTGAAAGTTCAGACTAGTACCCACTGTCAATGTATAATTTGAAATACAAGATGTATTTCATGGTGAAGACTGGAAGGCCTTATACTTAACACTATAAGCTTCATTAGTGGTCAGGCTTTTTTCCAAAAAGGCTACTGGAACAAGATTGTAAAGGATACTTGGATAACAAGGAGATAAAATATTCTCAGTCTCAATGACTATGAGGATGAGTAAAAAACCAGAACAAAACCAAAACCAAAACACAGCAACCAGGTCTAAAATGTCTCCTTCCCCCCTCAGTTAAAAATGTCAGAAAAAAGACTGCAGACTATCAGAAGACCAAAATGAACTGCAGGCAGCATCACTAAAAGCTTTTTTAATTCTCCAAGAAACACAAACCCACAACCAGAACCCTTTACCACACCATTATTTACATATAGGTTTTTATATTTGCCAGCTATGTTCTTCATTTCTTGCACTGTAGACCACAAACTCATTTCCTACCAATTCCAAGCATACACTACTGCTATTATATTAATGCTGTTTGGAACTAGCTGTCAAAAAAGCCCAGTGATTAGACTTAGGCTACTTAAAGCACTCTCTGTTCTTCATAAATTTGGTAAATGTAAACAAAAGATGTCATAACATTTCTTGATGTAAAGGTAAGTACGTATATATTCTATTTTATACATTGCTCTTAAGAAAAAAAAGATATTGCTGATATCACAGCTGGTATTTTAAAAGCAAATTAAAACACTTATATTACAGATCCAAAAAGTTTCCTTAGTATGCTTGTTACCATCTAAAGACAGCATGTGACTCAGTTTAAAGTCAAAACCTAAACCATAAATATAGAGAAAATTTTATTTACTAGAGTCAATTTACAGTAACAGCAGTTATTTTCAACATCAATATTATAGTCAGTATGTCCTGCTAGTACACATATACATGAAACACATACTGAAACAAACAGACATATAGTCCACCAACGTATCTAAATGTTTGAATGCGTCTATTCTTACTAAGTTGTAGAAGAAAAACAATCAGGCATTATGCACAAATGAGATAAAAAACAACAGCTATTTTTAAACCAGTCTTCTAACTGGTTTCAAAATCTCTTTAAGTAAAAAATTTTTTTATGCTTAGAATAAAAGTAAATATTGGTTTTATACATATTTCAAAACAGCCTTAGCCATTAACCAGCAGAGTATCAACCCCCATTAACACTAGAGAAGCACACAGAAGTATAGGTTTTATGATGAAAAAAACCTCCTCAACTGTAATACTGAACTGACAAGGCAAACTCATAACTAGATACATTAACCAAGAATACATAACAGGAATCTCAGAAAAATGGTCCTGCATAAGATGAATGGGCAGAATTGACCCACACAGTAACAGGCATAACCTGACAGCCTGAGTTATTTTCTATCCTTACAAAAGCCATGGTGTCTCGATTTCCAGAGGAGGCCACAATGAAGGCTTCAAACAGTATCCCTTGGCTACCAAAACCTATGCTATTTTTTTTGCTATCATAATTTGCAACATTTGGAATTTACAATGCTCACAAGAACATGTGGTTTCCTTTCATTGGTTCATCACTGACTACAGAAAAGCAACTCCTGCCCCAAGGAACATCTATTCTACATTACACACAGAGCACAGCCTATAGCTTTTGACAGCACAGAAACACTGCGCCTCACTCTTTCATGCAACAGCAAAGCAAAGTACTGGTAAGACAAAATAACACACTCCTCAGCATAAGATGAATAAGACTTCCCCATCCTTCTGAGGAACTTCAAGATGAATTTGTCATGGAGGTGGCACTGATGGCTGTGCTTGCACAACAGTTCTTCATGTCCTCACTACTCTTCCATGCCCAGCACTAAGCTGAATGTACTTTTGTATGCAGGGATCTGCTTGTTCATTGGTTACTCAGTTGCTCACTTTTTAAGAAAGCTCCCAGGCACAATACATCTTTCCATTTCCAGTGTATAGTCTTTAAGTCCACAATGGTGTCATCTTCTGAGGAGTCCCTCAAGGCTGATCAGCAGAAGACAGGATGCAACAAAACAGTTCATAATGGTGCCATTATTTAGAAACTGAAGTCCCAACCAGAATAAGACATTTCTATGTACTACTAACATTTCTGTGTATTACAGTTTTGCTTCCTCCGTAGGTGTTATCATTCTGAACACACAAATTATCAATTATGAACACTTAAGCTTGCCACCAAACCCCCTTTAATTCAGAAGTACAAATCTCAACCACCCTAAAACCATCCAAGCTTAACTTCAGACAGTATGTCTATAGACTGACAAGCTCCCAAGTAATACTATTGTGTTTTCTGACAGCACTTTGCTCTCCAAAGAGTTCCTCCAGGCACTTTGTGAAACTATGAAATCTCTACAGTATTTCCTCTACTCCAGATCTTATCCCTTACTATTGTTGAGATACACCATAGCTACCAATCTTTACAGCTGGTCGGGAACATCAGAAAGTTAGACTGGGTGAACACATCATCATACAAATACATTTCATCTGACATTAAACTTGCAGTTTTGTAATTTTCAGGAAAGCTCTACATATTACTGTGACACCAAGATGGTTTTAAAAGGAAAGTTAAAATAAAGGGAAGAGGTTTGAAAAGACAAACTATCTTATTTGCTTTTCAATTTTCTCTTCCACTGCTCCAGAGGCGAGCTGCTGGTCAAATCCCTCTAGTGGTGTTTTTTCTTGCCCTGGAAAGGCAGTGGAAAATTGATAGGGGTATTTAAACAAAAAAAAAAAGGCAGACCCTAAAAACAAATAAACAAAATCATACAAACAAACCCTGACCAAAAAAATCCCAAACCAAAACACTCCATCCAAACCAAAACAACAAAAAGCCAAGTAAACAACAAAACGACACAACCCAAAAACCAAAATCCCAGCAATAGTCATTGTCATTTCTGCAGCAAACTAGAAGCAAGAACTAATTCTGAAACTAATCTCAGCTCTTTTGGTAGGTCCTTCCCTGACATCTCTTCATGCTCCACACAGAAGTTATTGTACAATCAGAACATCTTACACTACTATGAAATCAGCATCCTGGTAATAATTTCCTTCATTTTCGAAGTGTAGAAACAGAACCTAATAGAGTTAGCAGAATGAAAGATACTCTTTCATAAATGTCTACCCATAATCTCCTATCTATCAAACAATGTTTTTAAATGTGACGCTAAACAAAATTATGTGTTGTCAATATATATGGAAGTCTCTAAAGCGGAAAGTTACACAGGGAATGTGGTAAGAGAGAAAAACGCAGAAAACTTATTTTAGCAGGGCCTCATTTGAAAAATCACAAACTACCACTCCATCTCGAGAATACCATAAGGCTCCCAGAACTTACAATTTTTCTTTGACTGCTCACCTTACCCGAAAATAAAAAAATCTGTTTCTACAATACCAACATTTTCAGATAGCAAAAGGCAATCCACAACGAGAAACTGCAGCACAGCCACAGAACCAGGATAGCACAAACACCGACTAAACGTGGTGCACCACCACCAACAAAATACCACATATTCTATAACACGGCCAAGGCACTAACATTACCTCAGCTTCTATGTTTACCATTCAGAGTCCTTTTTTTGTCTGCACTGTACAGCGACCAGTTGGGTCTTACCAAACAAAAGGAATCTAGACATTTACTTCATAATTAAAACCTGACCATTCATTTACAAATGTTACCCCAAAACTCCACAACTGGGATTATTTAAAGGTCATATCAAGTACTGAGCTGACAGTACTTCCTTCCACTTCTTAATGTGGAAAAAAAAAAAACTTACGTGCAGAGCTAACCAAGCTGTGCAGAACAGGAGCGCAATATTCTGGCAACAGACATTTTACTTGAAGCCCTACTAAAGATAACCCACTAACACAACGTGGCCTGTCACCCACTACTTCACAGCCATACCCTCGGGAATTCTCTCGGATGTTTTATTAAGGACTGTTTAAAACACTGACTCGGGATAGCGGGTATTCAAGAAGTCGAAGAGTCCCGAAACCGCAGCAAGCCCAAGAGCCACCCTTTCTCCACCTCACGACCGGTCTGCCCAGGACAGCTGCGACCCGCACCGGGCTCACCCCCTCCGCCCCCCCAAGTGGCCCACGGGACCAACTCCGGCAGCCAGGAGACAGCAACAGGGACACGACCTGGGCGACGGAGAGCAGGAGGACAGGCCCCAGGCGGAAACAACGCGGGGCAGCGGCACCCCCAACGCCTCCCGCTGGCCGCGGCCCCGGCCCGCCGCCACTCCCGGGCAGCAGCTGGGCGGCGACAGCCCTCCCCTCGCCTCGCCGCCCCGCTCTACTCCGGTCCCTCGGCTCGGCCCCACTCACTTTCTGTATCCGCTTCAGCGCCATAGGAGCGCGGGACACAACAGCGGCACCAGGGAGCGCGGCCGGCGAGAGCGGGGGCGGAGCGGCTGGCTAAGGGCATCCGCGTGCGCCGCGGAGGTGGGGGAGCCGCGGGGTGGAGCCCGTGCTCGCAGGGTCCTTTGTGTCCCCCCTGCGCATGCGCAGCCCAGGGCCGCTTGCGGGGGGCGCCGGGAAGTGCAGTCCGTGGGGAACGCGGCAGCGCTGCTGCCCCCTGGCGGGGCTCGCCACACCCCAGGGCCCTGAGGGGCAGCTGCTGTTCCTTTATAACGGCACTTAACAGTTTAGTGCGTTTTGTGAGGCGGTTTGTTTTGATCTTTGTTGTCCTCTCCTCCCCAGGAATTCTGTGGGTGACAGGCAAACTGAAGTATTATTAGGCTGTTTGTGCTCAAAGAACAGAAGGTGTTTGAAGGTCATGTCCTTTGCAGTCACACTGAGATGTGAAGAAGAGGAAAGTTCACACATGGAGCCTCAGAGTTACAGCACCTGCAACCATGGATCGGTAAAAGCCAGATATCACATTCACGATGCTGTACAAAACAAGAAAGGCATGCTGTTTGTAAAGGCAGTTGAGTAGGTCCCACGCTAGCAAGTCCTTAATCAGGTAGAGGACTCTGATAATACTTCGGGATTTTTTGTTGGGTTTTGTTTTTTGGTTTTTGTTTCATTCTCATATTGATACGAGAGTTTGTGAAGGTTAGGGCAGCTATTGCTCTAGCTCATCTCTCCACAGCTATGCAGCTAAGGGCTCTCATGTTGCCCCTGTACTCAGCACTGGTGTTCTGTTCTGCACCCCTCGAAACACTGAGGGGCTGGAGTGGGTCCAGAGAAGAGTAACAAAGCTGGTGAAGGGTCTGGAGAACAAGTCTTAAGAGGAGTGGCTGAGGGAACTGGAATGGTTTAGTCTGGAGAAGGCTCAGGGGAGACCTTATCACTCTATGAACACCTGTAAGGAAAATGGAAAGAGATGGTTGATCTCTTTTCTCAAGTAACAAGTGACAGAACAAGAAGTAACAGCCTCAAGCTGCACCATGGGAGGTTTACACTGGATAAGAAAATTTAATATACTGGATAAGGAAATTTAAGGGAAATTTCTTCACCAAAAAGGTAGTCAGGCATTGGAACAGGCTGCCCAGGGCAGTGGTGGAATCATCATCCCTGCAGTGTTCAAAAGCCATTTAGAAGAGGCCCTTAGTGACACGGTTTAGTGGTGGACTTGGCAGTGCTGGGGTAACTGTTGGACCTGATATCTTAAAGGTCTCTTCCAACCGAGATGATTCTGTGATTCTATGTGCTAAGTGGTTTGCAGAGTCCTGGTAATTCATGGCACCCAGCAGCACCAGCACCGCCACCACCAAAGAATTACTGCAAGGCCGTGTTAAGCTGGTGTCTCCTCAGGGTGAACAGTGGTGCCTGCCTGCCATGTTGCACTTGCAGTGGCCTCAACGCCTACTTTAGCTGCACGTCCCGGCGCCCCTTCTCGACGCCACTCACCACTACCCTGCCACCAGCCAGACGGCACTACCCCACCCTCGGGACACCTTGTCCACCGCGGGGAGGCCTTTAAGAGGCGGGGTCCTGTCGCCATCTTGTGGGTGGGCGTTTGTTGGCGCACGCGCGGCGGGACCCGGATTTGAGTTGTGCCTGCCCTCTGCGCCTTCAGAGCGGGAGCCATGGGCTTGGGGCAGAATTCTTCTGTGCGGGGTAGGGGCGCTCTTGACGCGGAGGGTGGGAGGCGCGTAAGGATGAACGGATGATCGGATGGTGTGGCGAGATGGGGTAGCTGACCTACCGACGGGAAGGGGGGGCAGAAGGGGAACGTGTGCGCGTTCTCGGCCCGCGTTTGGTTGGCCAGCGGGGACAAAATGGCGGCGTGGCTGCCCCCTGTGGGGACGCGGGTGTCGTCCTGTCGTCTCGTCCCCCCGGGGCTGCGAGCCCGGAGTGGCTGTTTAGATACGCACATTAGTAAAAGGCCCCTGTTGTAGATGACTGAGGAGGGCCCAGATTTCGTCGAGCTCTACGGCAGGCCCTTGAGTGCGTTCCTGCCCTCGCCCTCGGTTCTGGCTACCTGCCGGGTTTTATTGGTGACGGGCGACGGCCAGTTACAGGCACTGCTGTTTCGTTTCTACCTTTCACCCTGCTGTTTCCTGTGCCCCATACTTTATGTGAAGCTGCTGGGCATAAATTACAGGAAAAGTTGCGATTTCCCTTAATTTTAATTTATGCCCAAAGGTCGGTGTTGTGTAATAGGGATAACAGTGATATTTTCGCTGGTAATGATTGACCCAAACCGTGCGTGAAGCAGTGTCGTGTGTTTTAAGTGCTGTTGGGCAACCGGACAGGATGAAGGGGTTGAAATGGATGGAAGACATAGTGGAGACATGAGTTACTCGATTTCCTCAAAAAAACCCCAAACAACCCAACAAAAAAAAAACAAAACAAACAACCTCAGCTTCACCTGCATGGCTATGGTTTCCAGTTGCAAAGCTCTTTGTGGCTTATGCCCTTAAGTCAGTGAACTCCATCCATACCGATTTTGGGAGTCGGGGGGGTGGGGAGAATACACTGCTGGTACAGAGGGTGTTGGTAAGGGCATTGGTATAGTTTAAAGTGGGTTATAGTGATGTAGGCTGTGCTTATTAAAGTAATCGCACCAAAGCCCTGAGGATGACTTGATAATAGATCGCAGGGAGGTTGCATTCCTAAGGGCAGCTTACTGTAATTTATAAACTTGCAAAAACTAGAACAGTTGGTATACAGTAGGAATTGAAAGGAAAGCTTTGTGGGGAAGGAGAAGGATATGCTCCTAATCAAACTGAAAATATCCTCCTTAGCCCAGGAAAGTGGGGGAACAGCTGATTTAGAGTAGTCTGGAGGGAGCTTTGTGTACAAGGAGGTGGTGGCATACAGTTAATGTGATTTCTGACAAGATTAAGCTTGATGAGTGGCAGGTCACAGCTTTTTTTTTCAGCTTGGGTATGTTTCAGGCTAATGACTTTTGGAAATTGTACTAATACCTTATTTCCTGCTGAAGGCTAGACACCAGAAACTTAGCATATTTTTGTGGATTTAATTCTTGGTAGTAATTGGAGAGTAAATTGCTTTTGTGCACATTGGTGTGCATATGTGTTGGAAGGCAGTAAATGGCATGCCTAGCGCTTTTTGTTAAGAGTGCTGGAGTCACACTGGCAAAAAGGTGTGACTCCACATTGACCGCAGGCCTGATGATCATGGTGACTTGCCTTTTGCTGCTTATTGGCCCATCATACAGCCGTTCTTCTTTGGGTGTCCTCCTTACCTTACAGTTTCAGTTAAATTAAGCCTATCAATCATAATCACATTTCTTGTGGATGCTGTGAGGTGCTCTTACAAGTGGCTTTACCTACTTGGTCGATTGGCTTTTACTCATTAGGTTTTCTGTGCAGCCAGTTATCCTGGGTGACTTCTCAGTAAACAAGTGTCACGTGTTTCTTCAAGCATGGCCTGCAAAAACATGGCCTCTTGTTGTGCATGGTTACACTACTGGACTGTTATAAACAACTTATGGGTAATAATAGCCTTTTCATTGGCAACAAAGGGAGAACAACACTTGAAAGTTATAAGCACTTCTAAAGGGAAAATCAAAAAATATAGGTTTTCATGTCTTGAGTTACTTCTCTGCTGCTTATCTTGAACTTAACATAAACATTTTTTAAGCAGCAGAGGTAATATGAAAGTTGTCTCTTAGGATCATCTTGGACTGACTTTCTAGGGGTATAGCTCTTCCCTATGTTGTTTCCACTTCCTGGAAAGTAAATAGTGTGTCATAATAAGGGTCGTGTACTCCTGATGGAGCCAAGACTATTTTATTTTCTTCATGTGCTTGTCAGTGCAGATAGTAAATGCGTGTTCTTCTTGCAAATAAAATCAGTCAGAGGTCTCTGGTAGATCCTAAAACTACCTCTACAGCCTAGACCTAGAAACATCCAGGGTAATATTCTGGCTGCTTAGAGAAGAGAGGAGAAACTTTGTGACCCAAGTCTCTTGTTCATTAGGATGTGTCCAAAGAATATAGAAGAAAATAAATTCCCACCATTAGCTTGTTGCTGTCCTTTTCTGTTTACTTCTATGCGCTGCCTGCTCTCCTGGGGTTGCATTCTTTGAGCTCCTGTTTCCTCCTTTCTGTTTTTCTTCCCTTCTTTTCCTGGCATTAGGATAAGGGAAGAGAAAAAGTGAGAAAAATTGTGGGTTGAGATGAAGACAGCTTAACTAATGCAAAAGCTGTACATGCAAGCAAAGCAAAACAAGGCATTCGTACACTGCTGCCTATCAGCAGGCATGTGTTCAGACATCTCTGGGAGAGCAGAGCTTCATCAATGTAACAGTGACTTGGGAAGACAAACACCATCACTTTACTGTTACTGGATACCAACATCAGCATAGGTTGGGTTGCTGCTGCACCTGCACTGCTTCTTGTAAGACTTGACTTCCATTGTTTCAGGTGTTTCCTGCTGTAGAAATAACAATAACATGCAACTGAAATCCTAGATTACAACAATTTAAAGGTATTTCCATTACAATCTCCACTGCTCATCCCTTTGGGCCAGACCATTGTGTTTAATGTTGCTGTGGGCTCCTCCCCTTGCTGCTGCTCTGGCTTTGACTTATCCACAGGCTGCAGTCCCTTAGGGGTATACCTGCTCCAAGTGGAGGTTTACTTATGAGCCACAGCATTTCCATGGGCATACCTGCTGTGACATAGACTTATCAATTCCCACAGTTGCTTTGCAGTGCACCTGTTCCAGTGTGGCCTTCCCTGTGGGCCACAGTGCCTTCAGAGATACACCTGCTCCAGCGTGGTCTTACCCACAGCCACAGTCCCTTCGGGTATGACCCTACTTCAACATGGTCTTATCCATGGCTGCAGTTCCTCAAGGGGTCTACCTGCTCTGCTGTGGGCTTACCGTGACCACATGCTTTGGTGTGCTCTGGCATGACCTTGTGCACAGCCACTAATGCTTCAGGGTCTACCTGCAATGGCATGGGCTTATCCACAGCCACAGATGCTTTGAGATGTACCTTCTCCAGCATGGACTTACTCTTGGGCCACTGTCCCTTCAGAGGTATACCTGTTGCAGCACAGACATAATCATGGCCACAAACGACTTGAGGTGTGCCTGCTCTGCCATGGATTATTCACAGCTACAGGTGCTTTGGCGTGTCCTGCTCCTACATGGACTCAGCCACAGGTCATGGTCCCTTTGACTTGAGTTCACACTGGAGTCCCAGCCTGTCTAGCACCAGGACTGCAGGAACAGCAGTGATGCTCTTGGCCATCAGCCAGCCCAGATGCATTGCCATTGCTATTACCAAAATGTTGGCAGGCACAGCAGAGTAAGATGATAGGCAGTATAGTACTATGGCAAGCAGTGAATGCAAAAGCAGTCACTAATGAGCAGTAGACTCTAATATACAGTAAGATAAGCAAGCCCCATGGCAAGCATAGAGGCAAGCGTAACAGCTATAAATTCAACCTAGCACATTCCAGTCAAATCTGTCATTGTCTTGAACCCTTCCAGCCCCACGCTGGGCACCAAAAAGGACTTGTGGTTTAACCCCAGCTGGCAACAAAGTCCCACACAGCCAGTTGTTCACTACCCACCCTCCCACCCCTAGTGGGGTGGCAAGAGAATCAGAAGAGTAACATACATGTTGAGATGTAACACACAAGCTGTGCATGCAAGCAAAGCAAAACAAGGCATTTGTTCATAGCTTCTCATGGGCAGGCAGGTGCTCAGCTATCTCCATGAAAGCAGGGATCCGTCATGTGTAATGGTTACTTGGGAAGACAAATGCCATCTCTTCGGATGTCCCTCCCCTTCCTTCTTCCCACAGAATTATATGTTGAGCATGGTGCCATATGGCATGGAATATCCCTTTGGTCAGTTGGGATCAACTGTCCTGGCTGTGTGCCCTCCCATCTTCTTGTGCACCCCCAGCCTACTCACTGGTGGGATGGGGTGAGGAGCAGAAAAAGCCTTGAATCTGTGTAAGTACTGCTCAACAGTAGTTAAAACATTGCTGAATTGTCAGCACTGTTTCCAACACAAATCCAAAATGTAGCCCCATGCTAGGTAATAGGGAAAAAAATTAATCCTAGCCAAAACCAGCACATACAGTAAAAAAGTATGATCTATTATAAGAAAAAATATCAAGCTCTTTATGTGTATGTTTGTGTGTGTAGCAAATTAATTTGGCCTTCAGCAGAAGATGTAGGGGGTTACTGAACTATGAGAAGACAATTACTAATCTCTGTTGGTCTGGATGAGCTATGTACAGTTATGTGATATGTGACTGGAGGTATCCCTCAGGTCAGAGGAATCTGGGTTAGGTGCAGATGCGCAGAACAGCTCTTCGGAATGTGCTGCAAAAGCTACTGAATTTTAGCGCAGACTTTCCTGCTTACACTGTGAGTCATAGAAGTATTTTATGATCAGAATCTTTTCCTCTGCTGGTCTGTTAAACTGACCTGGGCTTTTGTGTGAGTGCAGTAGGTGATCAACTTCCATAAGGTACAGCACCTTAAAGGGAGGTTCAGTTATAGGAGTCATCCTTGGTGGTCTTCACAGTCACTCTTTCCACTTAGTTCCTTAAGGTGGAATGGATATAGTCTATCACCATCCCCTCATCAGTTATTTAAAAATGTAGGTTAAGATTCGATCCATTGGCAATGCTTTGGCTAGCAACTTGGGCAATCCTTGCAACTGCTGCTTTACTGAAGTCTCCAGTATGGGTAATCCCTTGTTTTGCCTGGCACCGTTGTAGCTGCACTTGACATTTCATCAGAACTCATCTTAAACTTGGCAGACCCACCTTGTCCCTGAACTGTCCGGTTACATCCTTCTTGCTGCAGTCCCACTCTGCTTGAGGAAACATGCTCAAGTGAGAAGGTGAAAGGGTGCTGCAGACTCTCTGCAGTGACCTGCTGCCTCTCATTTAAGCTGTGGCTGTTCTTTGGATTAGTTTGGACTGTTTTGCTAAAGTAAAACAGATTTTCATTGAATCCCTTCTTTAATTTCACCTCCTTGCTTTTTTAACCTATTGAAATGAACGCATTATTCTGACTAGTTTATAAAGGGGAGATAAAAGAGGTGAGAACTCACTGGATGGGTGTAAACCACTGTGTTTACTTTATGCTTTCTGTGGGTTTTATTGTTTTAAGGAGTTTGGGAGCAGGGAAACATGCCCTAAATTCTTTGATGTTAAAGATGTTTGTTGTTTTTTTTTCTGTATCTTAATATCACCCTGTTGTTACAGGGAGGGTTTCAGTGTATGTGGGCCTCTTCTGTTTCATGTACCAAGAAAATGAACTCAAGGATTTCTGCATTTCTTACTCCTTGTGTAAAACTGTAAAGGAGTACCTGCCTTCCCTGATCTTACAGGGCTACAAACATCATACAAGTATTTGTTTAATTCCACATATTGCTATATCCAGACCCTTGTGGATCAGTATGGTGTGTATGAACTGACACATTATTTTAGAAGAGGAAAGGGTTTGATACGGATTTCCTGAAAGGCTGTTGGGCAGCGGTGTAAAGCCTTCTGCACTTCTTTAAGTGCAAGCTTACAGTGGCACTACAGCAAGTCAATTGACTGGAAAGTAGCAAGAACTAATAAAGGTTTTTTGTTTCTTAGCTTTTAGTTTAGTAATATCTCTTGCTCCAAAAATGTCATCTGACTTGGCATCTTGCAAATACAATGCAAACATGGAAGGGCAAGATAGAAATTCCCAACTGGAGACTCTTCTAGTTTTCTTAAGTTGTGCAGCTGTGCTGAAACTTAAATTCCTGTTTGATTTCTTTATCTGTAGAATCAGATAAAAACTGAATGTACAGGTTAGGAGTATGTTTGTGAGTAGAGTTGGTGGATAAAGAGCAAAGAAAGAGCACCCACTTGCTGCTCTGAGAGAAATAGTTGGGGCTGTTGCTGCAGCCAGAACCTTTTGGGCCAAAGTCCAGAATGTTTTCATGAGGCAGAAGAGAAACAAATAAATCCACAAAAAAAACAGGGAAACCCCTTGCTAAAAGGAAATCATTCTACGTGAGCAAGACTGCAAAGATTTTAGAGGTAACTAGAGGGAGGAAAAGTGAGGATGAGGGAAAAAGCAATGGTGAAGAGGATTTTTTTAAATGGAAGTTGTCTTTCAGAGAGTCAGGACCTAATCCAGTTAAAATAAGCTCATGCTACTATTCTTCAATATGATGGGGTTTGATCTTTGTTCTTTCTAGTACACAGTGGGGATTTAATCTAATCTGGCTTTTGTTGCTGGTGGTAGTATAATAAATAATTTCCCCATTGCCAAACGCCTGTTAGCTTTTTTTTAGTTACAAGATGCATTATATTAAAAGCTATTCAGTACCCATACCTTGGGGGGGAAGGGGGCGAGGTGTCCTGTTTAGGTAATTGATGCTGAGTGTTCTTTAATGACTTTTCTGCAACTGAAACAAACAATAGTGGGTTTCTTTTGCTGCTACAGGGTGTACTTAATGTGCTGGACTTGGAAAGACTATTCTACCAATGTTGATATCTGAGATTCTAAAATAAAATATTAAACCCTCCAAAACCCTGTGTTCTGTCCTTGTGCAGGAAAGGATTGGAGTGTGAAGGAGAACTCTGATCAGTAGAAAGGAGTAGATTAACTAGGCAAGTGTCAAAAGAAAATACTCTAAAGTACTGCATTACTACTACAGAACAAAAAGGTCTGTTGGAAAGTAAATGTTTTGCCACAAGCATAAAGGCATTTGCTACTGAGTAGTTTTATGTATGCTGTGGTCAAAACCTGACAGTCTTTTTTTTTTCTTCTCTCATCATAGTTGAATGGATTGCTGCGATCTCCTTAGCTGCTGGAGCAGCTGTGGTTGGGTATCTATCTTACAGATTTCTCTCTAAAGACAAATGCTCCAAAGCAATGGTGAATCCCCATATCCAGAAAGATAATCCCAAGGTAGTCCATGCATTTGATATGGAAGATCTGGCAGACAAGGCTGTGTACTGTCGTTGTTGGAGATCTAAGAAGGTAAGAATATAATATTTTTGTTCATGTGCATTCATCTTTCAACAAAACTTATTTTCAAACTGCTTTATTTAGAGGAAACTATATTTTTTTCACTTAAACTATACTGCAGTGAGATGTAGCATTGTTTTAATCCATAAAACTATGTAGTTTTATCCTGTCACTCAGTCTAAAGCCTGTAGATCCGTGCCAATAGTGAATAAAATGTTTCTCTAGCCCTGAAGAAGCAAATCTCTTAAAGGAGAGCCACTGTATGGAGCAATCACAGTTGTGAATGACAGATACTATTTTGTGTCCTGCTGGTGCTAATACTGAGGCTTATCCAAAACTACTAGCATGTTGGCAGTAGCAGCTCAGAAGCCACAGTCTGAGAGGACCTTGAACACCTTTTACTGGAGGAAGTTAGAAGCTTACTCTGTTAGTCAGAAAGTACCTTGCCCCTAGTTCATGGTATTAATAATACAGATTGATTAGCTTGGTATACTAGAGCTGGTGTCAAATTGTAACTTGAAGTGTCTGAGGCCATCATTAAATCTTGTAGATGGAATGACTGTGGAATTATTCTGGAAAGAGCCTGACTTGCACGGATGGTGTTACCACTGTTCTGTCCTGAATTTCTTGTAGTACTGCTGTGTGCTGCTGTTAGATACCTTTTACCGCAGAAATGAGTACAGAAGTGAATTATTTCTAGTGGTGATGGAAGTAATCTAAATAGAAGTCATTGTGATTAAAAGCTTTTGAAGAATGTAGACTGATGGACTTAATGCATTTCTGCCTTAGCAACTCAAAATAGTTATATGGGTAATCTTAAAGTAAAGCCAGTGAGATCATGATGGCATATGTTAAGCTGCTCTTTTAGAGCAATTAGAATTCTGGTCTAGACACCAGTCCAACTTACTTGCATATGAAGTTGGGTTGAATCAGTTTGCCTAAAAATAGTGCTAAGCATGATATCTAGCCTTTCAGTAACACTAAGATCAGATTTAAATCTGAGGTAGAGATGCATGACATTTGATGTAATTGGGCTCTGCATAATTTATCTGTAGTGGTAGTTCTGTGATCTGTAATGAGAGAAAGCGAATAGTATGAGCAGTTCTGTCCATTTACCACTAGAAAACATTTAAAAGCTTTTTCAGAAGTCAGAGTGCTAATGTGTGGAAACTGGAATAATACGGAACTTCAGAGGCAGATAACTGAGGCCAGCAGCCTTGAAATCTAGCACTCTCCATCAGTGAACTGAACCCAGACTTTTCAAGTCTTAGGCAGTGGTCTAATTGGGCCATGCTCTGCAGTGTTTCAGGTGCTGTATCTTCTGCTGTTGTCAGATCTGACTTCGTTACCTTGTGGGTGAAAATAACTCAGGAAGTTACGTGTTTGTAGCTGTATTTGGTTTAACGCTGAAACATTACTGAGGGTTAAACAGCATCACAACTTGATTCTGAAATAACCCTGTGGAGATGGGCTCATCTTCTCTGCTCTATCCAGAGTTTGAACTGAAAACCAAAATATTCCTCCCCACCATGGCTAAAATGTCCTCCAGGGATTAAGGTACATATTGTATGATTATGCAACAGGGAAGTGTGTACATTTACATGCAGAGCTGATGGCTGTACAGCATGCAGGTATTGCTGCTAAATCTTTCTGTTAAGTCTCAATGGATGTCCAGAATGTAGCGTTGGAAGCTCCCACGAGGGCTACAGCTTCAGGAAAGAGAGGAGAAAGGATGCTCCAAGTATCTGTACTTTGTTGCAATATCTGAATTTGGGTTTACCTCAGATTGAAATAGTGTAGGCACCTCCTTCAGGCCTTCTGGAAAAATTTAAAAAAATCCTAACTGGAACCTTGGTGTTTGTACTTTCCACTTCCCACTCCATTTGCTAAACAAAAATGGAAGATCGTGTCTGGCTTCAGTGGGTTGCACTGCAGCTCCTGCAAATATTCTAGCTATTGTTTGACACCGTCTTCTCTGTGTGAAATAAAAATGTTAAGAAGTATGTTTTAGCATATATTGAAGGGCGTTGTCAGTTTAGGAACGTACTGTCCTACTGAGTTAGGGCTCTGTAATTGCACACCAAAAGGAAGTAGATGGGGCTACCTTATAATGAGTCTATTCTTAGAACTCTGATCTGAAAGGCCTTGCAAAGGCATTAAGGAGGTCAGTGGAAAAATTTGAAGGTGTTTGTTTCCTTTTACTGGTGCTTAATAATGAGTATTTTAATCAGCATGCTGCGCTCCAAAGACTGCCGTTCCCAGTTTTGCGCTGCCTTCTTGCCCTGATGGGTTAACCTTCCACGGTGGGTGGCATAATCTTTAAGATGGTGTGCATGCTGCTTCTGTTTAGTTTGTGCCAAATAATAAAATACAGAGACATTCTTCATCATTCTCACATGCTTGTCATCCTTGGAAATAGCTAGCTAGCATTATCTTTCTTGCAGTTCTCAAACCAAGATCCCGTTAATATTTGTAAGATCATGTTTATGATGGCAGAATGGTAGAATATGTGGGCTTCCAGTGCAGGGGAAAAAAAAAGGCAGTTAAGTACCTGCTGTGTTTAAACAAGTAGCATATGGGGATCTCTTCCATATATAGGTTGGAAGAAATGTTCTCTTGTATCACTGTGTGAGCACTTCTCATCAGATTTAGCTTCACCTGAGGCATGAGGCAGTTAACAGATCTAGTAGCATTAGGAAGCATGGGATACTTCAGTGTGCACTGACGGTGTGCCTACGCTACCGCTGACTTCATGTGGTGTTCTTCCTGTACAAGGAATAACAAAACAGTTTGACTGTATTAGGGATTTTTGGGGTAACTCTTAAAAAAGCAGGATTCTCTTCTGTTGGGTTTTTTCTTAAATAGTTTACTTAAAAGGCTTTTTCTTTGTGCTGGCCAGAGTCTGTGGGGTGCATGCGTTTAAAAAACCCACAGGTGACATCTTTAGGGAAGTCTGTCTTTGGATGTAATTATATGTTAATAATAGGTAGGTAGTTCTATAAGTTGTCCTTTCCTATGCAGTGCTGTGTTCTGCAGGCACTTCATAATATTACTTGTTATGTTTTGTGGAAGAACCCAGTGTTCATATTTACAGTGTAGAGGCAAGAGTTTTGTCTTAAACTCAAACTGTAATTAGTCTAAAGTTAAAACATTTGTTTTCTTTTCTGCATTTTAAACTCTGTGAGCCATGGAAGGAGTGGTAATTTACTTTCATTTGCAGTGACATGCAACCTCTGTGTCTCAGAGAAGCACTGGTCCCTAGGCTGCGGGACAAGGAATTCTGCTACAGAGTATCAGAAAAAATAGTGGTAGAGAATCTAAACCTTTGGACTAGTCAAGGGAAATAAGGTGATCTGTCCAGATCACAGTTCTTTCGTCTTTTGCCACTACTGATAGCCTGCTTTACCTTAATCAAGGATGAATGTGTTGTGTCAGGCCCAGGATCCATCTGGTCTTCAGGGTGACCAAGTGGGTGCTGTGGAAAAGTGGTGGTTTGTTTTGTTTGTTTATTTTTTTTTCTGAGAAGCTCATGTCTAGCATCCCAGCCTCTGGGAGCCAGTTGTTCTAAGATGGCTAATCCAGAGGAAGAATTCAGAGTAGTCAGTTGGTAGTTTTGAGATGTCTCAGTGCAATCTGTAGCCTGTGAATCCTGCCATTTTTGAGACTTGAAAACTTGAAGTGATGGTGACTGGTATTCTATGAATCTGTAAGGAGTTAAATGGAAAAGGCTAGAGGTAATGGGTACAAATTATTCCTGGAGAGATTCTGATTAAACACGAGGGAAATTGATCACAATGAGAACAATCAGCCATTGGAATAAGCTCTCCAGGAAAGTGGTGGACTCCCCAGTGCTGGACACTCTCAAGATTCAGCTAGACATGGTGCTGGGACATCTAGTATAGGTCATGCTTTGCCCAGAAAGGCTGGACTAGGTGATTCTTGAGGACTCTTCCAACATGGTATTGTTTGATTCTGTGATTCTTGTTGCTGTAGCTGGACCTTGGGCTTGCCTCCTTGGGGCATACGAGATGTAAATGTCTGATGGAAGCTGGGTAAATGCTTCTGTTAAGACCAGTGTACAGTGGTGTTGCATGGAAAAATAACTGGCTTGGGAACATCTGAGTTGGAAGCTGGTCAGTGCCCCCTGAACATACATTCTTGTTTTCTCAGATTTTTTCCAAGGATCTCTCAGTACCTACTCATTCAGTCACAAATGACTGATACGATGATAAAGTTCCTGCATGAATCAGCATACATGAGCATTCTTCTGATTCGGGGTTTCTTTATTCACAACATCACGTGCCATTTAGAGCATGGATTTTGACATTTTGCAATTGTGAAAACCAAAAAAACTCCACCTAATCTCTCCCCTCTCCTCCCCATCTTGCAGCACTATCCTGCGGGGCATGTTACTTTATTTTTAGAGCTCTTTGAATTTAATTTTTTTTTTTTTGGCAATTATATTGTCTTCATTATATTGGTTTTGTGCAGTATTTTGAAATCTTTTATTCTAACTAAGCAAGGGTGATAGGATGTTAATTTTTTTCCAAGGCTATGACTAAGTTACGAACATTGGGATCAGTGGAGTGTTGAAGATTTTGTGACTGTACTGCAAGGGAATATAGCTGTTGTGAAGACAAAAGCTGAGTAATGTCCAACTTTTGCTTGCTTAGAAGTAATTGGAATCAAATAGTAATTCAGAATACTGGTGTGTGATTGCTGTGATCATCTCCAGAGTTTCTTATGCACAAGAGGCATAGCCCTTAAGAAGTGATGGGATCTAACTTCACTCTTGTTGCTTCACAGAATGTCCTTTGGCTCTTGCATGTGACAACTGCCTCAGGAGCAGAAGGATTGCTATATGGGCATTCTATTTACAGCTGCCTCTGTGGGTCTTGCTCTGACCAGGCAGTTCTAGTTTCCTTTTTTTATGGAACAGACACTTCTACAAATCACCTGCTCAATGCTACCCATAAGAGCCTTTGTTGAACAGCCATGTCACTTGGAAGTGCAGTTTGTTTACATTAGCAGGTCAAAATCCTAATGTGGAAGCCAGCCTGTGCAAAGAATCTTTTGTGTCAGTGAGATAATCTGCCTGTGTCAGGATGAAGCAAAGCTGGCTTGCTACTCCAGCTGTCTAGAGATAGGACTAGTATGTAGGTGTGTCTCTTAAATAAGAGGTGAGCTAGGGAAAAAGTTCTTTCTTTCCTTATGTGCTACAGAAAACTGGGGGGAGAAAATTGGCTAAGATCTCCTCCTGTTTCTCTTCCTCACCCCACTTATCTTCTGTAACTGCATTCAGCTCTGGGTGCTCTTCAGGAAAATGGAATATGGGGTAAGGTTGAGAGCAGGATACTCCAGGTAGGTTACTGTTCAGCTTGGGCTGCATTTTCCTCATGATGGCCTGAGGTAGGAACATCAAACAGAGTGGAGTTGCTGCTTTTTCATAACAAGCCTCTCATCCACTCTGTGCTCACATGGACAAAGCTAGTGTTCAGCCACAACTCAGGGAGACCTGGGATCTCAGCAGAAAAGTTGTGGCCTGTGATCAGAGTGGGATTTAATGAGATGTTATAATGAATTGTCAACCTAGGTTCTTAAGTCTGACTGTGGATGTACTTTAGATGTGTTTTATTCTTTCTTTTTTCAGTTCCCGCTGTGTGATGGCTCTCACACAAAGCACAACGAGGAAACTGGTGACAACGTTGGGCCTCTGATCATCAAAAGGAAGGAGGCATAGAGTTGACAGTAGAAGCTACAAAATGAATGTCTGACAGTTCCTCTGTTCACTTATAACTGGGGGGAAAACCACAAGTTCTTTGTCATGTCACTGAAGATTTTCCAGTGTAATATGTACATCAGGCTTCAGCATGTGTATTTTCTCTGGTGCTTGTCTTGTTTTAATCACTACAGTACATAATTTACTAAATAGTCATGGTTTAAATTTTTGTCCTGTAAAGCGTGTGTACCCTCTCACTGAGTACAAAACTAAAATGACGCACAGAATGTACTTCATAAGAAAATAGATGTTAAATTTCATTTTCAAATACAGTGTACGACTTTAAGGCTATTCAGTAGAATGTGTGTTCGAAAGTTAGATCCTAAAATCCTGGAGGGGTTTTAATGTCACAGGTCTGAATACATTTCTATGTAAAAGGTAGTGGCAGGAAAGAAATCGTGGTGCAAAACCTAGCTTGGCCTCTGATTATACTGTATTTTCTGTAGGTGTCATGTTTGGCCTGTTATACTACTGTTCTGTGTGGCTTCTTTAAAAGGACAAAGTTGCTAACTCAGTACAGACAGCATAACAGTCTTAAAGCAAGATGGGGCTAAAGGGCAAGTTTACCTTTGATTTTATAGCAGTGTTAAAACTTGACCTTACTACCATATGGTATCAGGAACATACTAGTGGAACTGCAGACCTGTATTTAGAGTATCATTAGGAGAATGGTCTCCGTGAGAGCTTTCTGAAGAGAACAAGTGGAATGATATGAAGTACTCAAAGAGTGATGGGCAGGGGGTGACGGGGTTGTCTTTGCTGCTAGAAAGCCTTAGTTTCATTTGCAGACTCTAGTAGTGAAGCTGACTTCCCCAGACCACAGGACTCTTCTGTGGGGGAGGCTATACCAATTTATTCCAGAAGCTAAAAATAAAAACTAAAACCCCACCCATCATTATTGTCTGCTTCATCATTGCTCTGGCTGGTTCCGGAGGACTCTTTCTGCTGCAGAAGAAGGAGGCACACCTTTCTTACTAAGTGGCCTTAGGCTCTATGTGTCTTAAATAACTCCTGCCTCCCTGGGCTAACTGCTAATGTGGTTCAGCTAATTTTACCAAAAGAACTGACATGGCCAGGAAAAGGGTTTGGCAACAGCGAGAAACAAGGAGGAAAGGAGGGATGAGACAAGGATTGCTCTTATCCTTCTTTTGTAGGGTACTTGTCTGTCTTGCGTGACACGGTTGCATTAATGGCTGTCATGTTGGTTTCCTTAAATTAAATAGCTTCGATTTATTAACATGCGAATGACTACAAAGCAAAACCCAAAGAGTGGGGTGGCAGAGGGCAGTTTTGTATTAAACCTAGTCCATTAGCATAATTGCAGCCTGCTTAAGATTGAGCTCTCAATGTCCTGAGACAGAGAGACTACCTCAGAGCTAGAAGAAAGGCCTCAAGAAGCTGACATTTTATCCTAGCCTCTTAAGGATTCTTCCAGATGATAGGGGCAGTAGAGGTTGGTTGGTTGTTTTTAAGGGTATGTTTGGTACAACTGGTTAAGATTGAAGAAAACTGTATTTTTGATGTAGGACTTTCAGAGGCTAAGGTCTTCGCTGACTGGTCTGAACTTTGGCAGAAAGTATAAAAAGGGAGAATGCGGCACAGAGGTAGAGAAAGAAGGTTTGTAGGAGTGCTATAGTAGGGGCAACTACTGTCTGTGAGCGACCTCTACTTGTAAGAAGTTGCAAATACATTAAGTTCCTATTGTTTCTTCCTGTTTTGACTGTAAAGGTACTTGATATTTTTTAATTTGGCTGAGTATTGATGCATATGGAAGGTTGTTTTAACCTTAAATTATCAAATATGTTGCTTTTATCCAAAGCAAAGTTATTTCTGCGTTATTAGAATATGACACTGGATATTTCTGTATTTTTGTCAAATACACATTTGGGCTCATCTTAATCTTGAGGTTGTAATGTCTCTGTTACCATGGGTGTGCTGTTTCTTTCAAGGCATAGTTACACTGTGAGTAGTGCTGTATGCAGATACTACTGTAATCATAAACCTGTATCTTAGTTGGGTTTTCCTTCTGAGACTTCTTTTTCCTATTAGCAGCAAAGCCTGGCTGCTGTTGAAGGAATTAACAGTTCACTGAAAGCTGCACTGATGTTCTGAGAGATGAAGTTCTGAAGTTTCAGATGAGTCTCCTGACTCATTTCTATTTCCTGGAGTTTGCCAATAAAACATTTCTTGGGAGTCTGGACATCAGGGAAGGGGGTTCTGTAAGATTTTGTTCCTGGGAAACAGAGATGCAGAAGCAGAGTTTTTGTTGATGCAAAATTTGGTGAGTTTGTTTTGAAGAAGAAGTGGCACATTTCTGAATGTTGACTCAGAGTGGTGAAATCTTATTTTGGTGTATGTACAGTTTTCTGTACAGTACCTAAATGTTCCTGTTACTCATGTATGTGAGTTATTTGAACATGAAAATGAGCATTACAGAGAACATTTTTTTGCTTAGTACAATAGGTTATCGTGTGCCTATTGACATAATAGGTCCATGCGCTTGCCTGCTCTGGTGTTTTCTGAAATCTCTGTTCCTTAGTGCTTTCCTCAAATAGTCTCTACAATATGAAGTGAATTGGTTATTTTACCCAGTTTTAAACATTACAAAGTTCTTCTGCAGATGTGCAACTTTCACCTCACATTGAAACTTCCACATGAAAATGTGGTACATATCCTACATGTTAAAGCAGTGGAAGATTCCTGTCCCAGAGTAAAACTGTATTTCTGTTCTACATGGTTATTTTCAACATGTAAGTGTTCATTAGGAAGGTGAACAAATTAAAGTACTGATTCTGCAGTAAATGTGTGACTCATGAAAATAGTCTGAATATGAAATATTCAAGAGCTTCTGGAATCAACATTCTTGAAGAGGAGACAGCTGTAAGTTACAGGTATTCTCTGCATATGGAATACAAGCACTCAATCTAAGGGACAGTTTCAAATCATAGAATCATAGAATATTTAGAGTTGGAAGGGACCTTAAGATCATCTATTTCCAGTTCCCCCGCCATGGGCAGGGACACCTCACACTAAACCATGCCACGCAAGGCTCTGTCCAACCTGGCCTTGAACACTGCCAGGGATGGAGCACTCACAACTTCCCTGGGCAACCCATTCCAGTGCCTCACCACCCTAACAGTTAAGAATTTATTCCTTATATCCAATCTAAACTTCCCCTGTTTAAGTTTTAACCCCTTCCCCTTGGCCTATCACTACAGTCTCTAGAGTCCCTCCTCAGCAAATGGTGGAGGCCGCCATTGCAATCACATACTGGTCCACTAGGAGGAAACAAACGCTATGCAATGGATACTCCGTGATGGGAGCAATGCTGATTTTAAGGTTCTTTTTAATACATACTTATGTTTGTGTGGTTCTTTTTTTCCAGCAGCATTGCTGTCTGTCTGAGCCCGAGCATCTAGAAGTGCTGCATAAACATATTTGGGAATAAGCAGCTTTTCATGTACAGAGGCTTGTGCACTTTAGGAGTTGTGTCACTAGTTCCCCAGCTGCAGAGCTGACCACAGGCCCTCCTAAAATTTTCACCATATTGTTGCTCTTTGGATCTTGTTCTGGGGCTGTAGAATGGATTCTGCAAAGTTGCACAGAAGTTGGACTGGAGTTTTCATTTCAGTGTGATACAGCTAGACAAAGACATGAAAACATGAGTCACTGCTGTATCACAGTTGCTCACTCCAATAACGGAAGAACATTTTATAATAGCAGGAAGGATAAGAACATAGGCATGAAACTAAACATTGGTGTTGCAAAGAAACCTTGTCAGCTGGCTTCTCTTCAACCATCCTGGACATGGAAGTCTTGTACTAAATTTGGCTTTAGTTTTAATTCCTGAAACTTCAAGGCTGATAACACCAACCCTGAGGTCTGGTTGGATTAGGTAGAAAAATACGATCTCCCCATAGTGTGTGGAGCACAGAGGGAATGCCCCTATGCCGTTGCCACCAGGCTGAGTTTATTAGTGCTCAGCATCTCTGTTTCAGCCTGATGAGAATGTTTCACATGCACCTGCTGAGAACAAATGCCTTTTCCATTGTCACTGGTACATGTTACGCCCCACAGTGTCAGCTACCCATTCCCACAGTTGCTTTCTGCACTCAGGCTTGTTTTGCCCTGGGTTTCCTACACTGATTAAGTGTCTTCTCTGCACTGGCAGGAGAAAATCATTGTTTACACCCATCATTAATGTAGGATGGGTACCAGAGGCTGCTGCTTGAAGCTATCTGCTTGTTTTCTACTGTAGCTGTGTAGAGTAAATTTCTTGGGCAGGATCATTTGCTGGCTGCCTAATGCTGAGGCTAATGCAGAGAGGAGCTGAATTAGAAACAAATAACATACATAAATGTGTGGAGAGAAAGAAAGAAAATGGCAGATGGGAGGAGAGCATAAGCTGGAAGAGAATATTTAACACCATGTAACATTGCCAGGTGGTAACAAAGAGGGGTAAATCAAATTACAGGAAATGGCATTTTATTATACCTCTTAATAGAGTGAAGCATAAGATGTACAAGGTGGTTGCTCATTCGCTTCTGGGACTAAGAAGTTCTATTAGCAAAAAAACTTACTCCTTGGAGCTGAAGGGGTTATATGCCTCAAGCAGACATACATGGTTTTTCTTCCTGAACTGTTTGTGAAATCCCACAGTCTAAACAGAAAGCATTGTACACCCATGCCAGGGGTCCTGTGTTAGCAGTCTAATGTTCCTCCATGCCTGCCTTTGTAAACTGTTTAATTAGATGTGCAATAATAATTAATAGGAGTATTTACCAGTGTGCTCCCTGAAGAAGAATCACAATAGGTTTATGTGACTGTAGCAAAGCAGTCTATGTTTCTCATGTGCAGTTTGGACTGGTAAGAAAGGATTTATTGGGGTTCTCAAGCAACTCCTCTCTGATACACAGAAATTGCATGTGTCTCACCTAAGCATAGGGAGATAATTTGTCTTCTTTTTTTTTTTCTAGCTGAAGACTAAACCGTCTCTCCTCTTTGATTTGACATTGCGCTGCCCTTAATCCGTGCTGCTAGGCATCTTTTTTGTCATGCAGACTGCAGTTTTCCTGTGGCATTTTTGAATGCATGGCATTTATACAAAACCGAAGTACCTTCTGCTTTCCAGGAGAAGCCTGTTAAAAAAAAGAGGAGCTTCCTGAGCCTGCCAGAAATTAAAGCTTTAATGTGTGAAGCATTCAAAATTCAGCACACTGCAAGGATCTGCTCAATAGCTGCAACGTTTGTTGTTCAGTCAAGTCAGCTGGCAACAGAAAGGCAGCAAAATGGATGAGAAGGTCACTGACTGCGTAACTTCTCTCGAATACTTTTCTGCAGCTGGCAAATATCACCATACATGGATGAGACGTGGTCAAGATGCACTGTCTGTTCACTGCTGGGACTCTTGCTCAAAGCAATGGTCAGAACAGACTTTCACTTCAGCAATTATTAAATTTGTTGTTCTTTTCAAACAGTAGGATCTTGCTCTTTCAACTCATTCTTGGCTCTGCACTGGTTAAGTTTTTAAGGGTTGAATTCTGTTGCTTTGCAGATAAGTTTTGGCAGTAGAATACCATTTAGTGGAAGAGATCTTTTTAAATGCTAGTTGGCAGTGGGTTTAGTCAATAAATAGGTATTTAATTTTATTGCAGGTGGAAGCAATGTAAGCAGCCTCTAGGGAAAGACAAAGAGGCATTTTAAATAAACCTCTTGGCATGTTAATCATCTTGAATCAAGTACCAGGGTTATCCTAAAGCATTAGGATGTGACTGCTTAAATGCCATCATGCATTTGTAAACCCCTGAGCAACCCCCTTATAGAGACACAACACTGTACTTGGAAAATTTTTGTTTAGAAAGGCAAAGGGAGTAATTTTTATCTACCTATAAGCCATGACATCAGGAGATGCTGCTAAAGACCTTATCTAATGCGTCTTTCAGAAAGAAGCACAACCTCTTGCTCAAAGATGTCAAAGTAGGTCTTTTGTTCCAAAAAGGTCTTTCATTGCTGTTTTCTAAGGCTGGAGGCAGCCACACATATTTCATCTCTTCAGATTCTCCACAAATCATGGTTTTATTCCATCTTATGCACTGACTAATTAAAGGTATGTTCCTATTCTCCCATGAGAAGGAAGCTGGCCTTGGTATGTGGCACACTAAGGCTACACAGAGCAGCAGCGATGCATTTTGTTTTTCTCTCAAAGCTCTTCCTGATGTTGCCTAACATTTTCTTGGCTTTTTTTAGCTGCAGACACATACCTGGCTAATGATTTCAGACAAGTGTCAACAGTGACTTCAGGATCTCTTTTGTGGGCCATGACAGCTGGCTCTAGGATCAAAGAGCTTTGGTTTGAATTATTTTCCTCTACATGCATTACCTTACATTTATCTATATTGAAGCTCCTATGCCAACATTGCGCCTTATGTTCAGGTGTGTGAGATCTTGCAGGACTTCTTTGACATCAGCGTTGCATCTGACTGCCCTAAGGAAGTCAGGAGCATCTGCAGACCTGGAGACTTTGTGCATACTCCCTTCTCCAGGTCGTGAATGAAGATATTGAATAAAATTATTTGCAGCAAATACCCACTGCTGCCTCCTCTCCACCATGAAAACCCTTCCATTTTCCACCTGTTAGCCTCCTCTCTGTTGAAAAATATGTTTCCTTCAAATCCTGTGCTTAGTTTCTTCAATGATCACCACCACCAAAATATTCAAGGACTCTGAGGAAGAAAGAAACTATTGAAATGGTCTTCTCACCTTTATATTCCTAGTGGCTTTCTAATACAAAACAAACTTTCCAAAATTTACAGCTGTGGCTCTGTTTGTAGAAAAGGTGATACAGAAAACACAACTGCCATGAATTAACCTCACAGTCATTTTCTAAATGTACGGAATTATCTCCAGGGTGTAGGTTGGCTTTTGACACTGTCCCTTGACACTGTCCCTTTGACACTGTTTTCATCCTGGAAAATCCCAGATGTACCTGGTTGCTAGGGAGGAGAGTAATGTCAAAGAGTTTGCATCAATCAGAGCCAAGTAAAACATTAATCATTGTGAGACCTGATGCCTAAGCAACAAGTCAGTAGTGAGGAAAGAAAGAGAGAGCACCACCGAGTTTTATACCTACAACTGACAAGTATAGTTCAGATTTTCCTTTACTTAACAAGAACAAAATAAAAAGACAGCACAGAACTTCTGTGAGTTTAACAAAGGATTAAAAGCTCTGAGCTACTTTAACAGGGCATGATACAGCAATACTTCTGCTGTGAAACAGTAAGAAGAAAGAACTGCACAATGGTTCAACTTTTATTGCTGTAATGAAGTCTGCAGTATGCTGAATAATCAGATGATCAGGACAGGCTCTCCTGTACACAGAAGCACCACTGCAGATGTTCTCAACTGTCCAGCAAATTACTGGTTTTGCTGATCAACATTTCTTATGAGGACCACATGTATGGTCCAGGTCTGTTGCAATCTTTTCGGCCAGCAGAAGCTTCACAAGCACAGCCGTCTGCTGCAGGAAGTAGCTCTGTGGGCAGCAGGATCTGCAACTCTTGCACAGACCTCACACAGAAAACACAGCTCCAGCAGAGCAGTGGTTATTTTGGCAAGATGGGGAGAAGTGGCTGTGAATCATGTGAAAGGACAGTGAAAAATCCAGCAGCACTTGTTGTCAGGCCCACTGATCTGTTTACCTAATGTCCCCCTGGACTTCCACTGAAGTATGAGCTTATTTCCTGTACTAACTACTGTGCGTCTTGCCGTTAGTTATTAACTAGTTGTTGTGTTTGAAAAAGGGAGTTATTTCAGCAGAAAGTGATTCTTCTGTAATCCTCACTCAGTTCCGGGGAGCTTTGCACTGTGCCGGTGAGACATCCTCTTGCAGCACAAAAGAGTTTGTGTAAAATAAATGCATGCGTAATATTTCCTAGGTGTTGCTAGTCCTTACATTTTTATCAGACTGAGTGATGATTGGTTTCCAGCAACAGACAGAAAGAGTAATCCCGAATTAAGTATAGTTTTGCTAAATGCATTTTGTTAGAGGGGAGGGGGATTCCCAGCCACTTGCCCTTTCTTTAGGAGCTGTTTGCAGCCTCTTTCGCTTTCTCTTCAAGCGCAATTGCGCAGCCTGGAGACGAGACCTTTCCTTGGGAATCCTGCTGGTAGGTTCAGCTTTTAGCGCAAACTCTTACGGTATCATACTCTGTGGGGAAATTAAGTATTTGTTATTCTGGTATTCTCTCAGTTTCACTTCTTTTATTTTAGAAGAAGTTCCAGACAAGTGAATTCCGTGTACTGAAGCATGAGGGTGGAATGAGTGAGCAGAGGATAGAGTCTTGCATTGCTTGATTTCCATATGCACAAATCTGACTAAAGCAAGTATCAGGGAAAAGGAAATAGTCAGTGTTTACTTATTCCAATTACTCATGCTTTCATATTTCTTTTAATCCCCTCCAGGCCCACTTCTGTTAGCTTTAAGGATATCTAGAAGCTGTTTGTTCAGGACTAGGTGCTTAAATAGTTTTTGATTTCCTTTCCTTTTTTTTTTTTTTTTAAATTCCGTTCTTTTTCCATTGAGATTTCGAGTTCTGGTAGATCTCAATGTAAGGTGGGCACCGATGCAAGTCTGAAATGCCATCTGTTTTTCTCTGTGCGTTTAGACCCAGATCGACCAAAGTATCTCAGATCTCACAGGGGGAAGTATCTTTCCGTGAGGCTCAGGTTGGCATCCGAGCCTTGCAGCAGCTGCTGCTGCTGAGGCCGGGAGCCTTCTCTCTGCCAGACATGTATCACTTGTGCTTTTATTTTTTTTCCCAAAGAACTCCTCAGTAATTTTTTTGTGCAAGTGTCGACCAATCTGTGTCATTTCTCTCCTGCACCGGCATCCCCCTGGAAAATTTGGCACTGGAAACTGAAGACAGGAGCTTATGCTCGCAACCATCTGACTCCTGATCTTTAGGGCTGGACAGTATTGACTGATGAGGAGGTGGAATTTGGGAGGGAGAGACGTAAGTTTTCTGACCAGCCTTGTTACTTCAGAAGGGATCTTGCTGAGTTGTTACCACCATCTTCTCCATCTCACCCAAGTAAGAAATTGAAACGAATTGTTCCATTTTGATAGATTTAAATGCTATGCTCCTTCATCTCACCCTTCAATAGTCTCATTTTCCCTGTGACCTTCCCCTTCCTTTGATACTTTAATTTCCTCAGTAAATCTCTCAAATTGTCATCCAGCTCTCCCAACCACCTGTGACATCTCGCAGATATGAGATAGGGAAGAGGTGGCAAGTAGTAGCTGAGCTGACCCTCTAATGCCAATGCTGATTCTGGATATACAGCAGTGGATTTTTATAAAACCTGGGTGAATATCATATATCTGCTAAAATTCATTTGCCTATCTCTGGCCTTGTTTTCCTGTTCCTGAGTCCTACTAATGCTAAACACAACTTGATACTGGTGGATACTGTGGCAAAAGTGTGGATCAAATAGAGTTCAGCTAATTTTATAAAGGAAAGAAACCATGGAAAAAGAAGGCAGTAATTACAGGCTGACAAATAGAGCTGATATGTGCCCTAGTGAAAAGAAATGTCTCCTGGCCAGGCAGCAGGCTTTGGGGTCCTGTGAGTGAATGCAGGGCTTGTGCATACCTTCATCTACCCATTGGGGGTTAAAGTGCAGATTAGAGGTTAATTCCTTATCCAATTTTGATCTGGTGTCAGGTGATGTGTGCCCACCTCCAATGCAAGAGCAGCACCTACGGAGCTTGACAAGGCTCCATTTGAGACCATTTAAAGGTCTTTACCCTCGTTAGGGTGTATTTAGGGTGTATTTCTGGTTACTGAGAACCAGGGGAACAGCACTCCCGAGAGAGCCGAGGCAGTGAACACTGGCCCGGGGGCTGCCGACGGCCGGGACGATGTAAAGATGCCCACGGGGATGCGTGTCACCGGCCCCGACACGGATCGCGACCCTTTTCGCCTGCGCCGTTAGGCCCTGGTGGATCCGCAGGCGGCCGCTGACCCCAGGCGCTGCGCGTCCCTGCCGCACCGAGGCGCCGGGGCCCACGCGCGGCCTATCCTCAGCGGCGCTCATCTCTCAGTGACACTGGCACGATCGGGGCGGCGACGACTCCCACCCCACAGCGGTCCGGGCCGGGCCGGGCGGCGGGGGCGGAGCCACGTCCGGGGTGGGGCGGAGCCGCGGCCAGTCGCTACCTCGACGGCGGGGTGGGCGGTGCGGCGTGGTGTGGAGTGGTGCGGGGTGATGGAGGTGCGGGCCCTCGTTGCCCGCGCTCCGGTACGCAGCGCCCGCTGAGGCCCGCCTGCCGCCGCAGCGCGGCAGCCCCTCAGCTCCCGCCGCACCACCCCCTCCCCCGCCCCGGGAAATGGCCACTGAGCCCCTGCGACCGGCGCCGCCCGCGGCGGGGCGCCCCGAAGGCGGGCGCGGGCGCTGCGCGGGCGGCGGGCGCGGCGAGGCGGAGGAGGCCGCGGCCCAGCCGGTGCTCGGCGCTTCCCCGGGCCCCGCGGCGGCGGCGGCGGTAAGGGGCCGGCGGCGGGGGCTGAACGGCTGCGTGCCGCTGTCGCACCAGGTGGCCGGACACATGTACGGCAAGGATAAAGGCGGTGAGCGGTGGCGGGGCGCGGGGAGAGGGGCGGCGGAAGGAGCTGCGACCCAGGCCACCCGTGAGGGAGGTCCTCCACGTACCCGCTCTCCCGTTTGTCTTAATTCTCGTAGAGCTGGTTGTGGCGGGGCGGGTCTCGCTTCAATTCTCCTCACGTCCCGCTGGCGGCGGCCGGTGGCTGTGCTGTTGGCCGGAGGTGGTGGTGGTGACAGGAGCGAGCCGCTCACCGGCGGCGGGGGACGCATGCCCGGCACCTCAGGAGCGGTGTCAGGGCTTGCCGCTTTGGTGGCTGAGGTCCCGCTTCCCGGGCTGAGCTGCGAGCACCTGTTTGGCCCGGGGGCTGCGTGTCGGTGCTGGTGTTTGATGGTCACGTCGGTGCTGAGGGGCAGGTCTATCCGGCCAGGGTCTGCTTCCTCCTTTCGAAGGGTGGAGGAACTGCCAGAGCTCGCTCGGTGTACGTAGGTTGTGGACAGTGGTTTCAGCACTGCCACATGTCTATCTTCTGATGGTTTGCATAAATGGTAGTGGCCCGCCAGGGCGGGATGGTTAACAGCACCTTTAAGCTTATGCAGTTAACTTGATTTTATCAGGCACCTTTTAAAAAAGTGGGAGTTTTGATAACGGTGTCCTCGTACCCTCTGAATGTATGTTGAAACTGTGTTTTATCTGAAGGTAGCCCCTGAACCTGTGGCCACCAGAAATTTGGGTGAAGTATTAATGAGTGGTTTACCAGCCTGGGGTAACTTACTAGTTGGTTGTTACTTAGATGGTAAGAGTAAGCCCAAACCAATGGCCAGTAAGTGGTCTAATAATACAAATACGAGGATGCAGCATTTTTGGTACGTGCCTCCACTACCTTTAAATTTCTATTTTAATTCCAGGTTGAGGAGTGAGGTGTTAGCTCTTCTCATGAAAGGTGTCTTTTAACATAGGTAGTGGTCGCTGCCAGAGCAAGCAGCCAAGTTAAGCATTGCCAAATGGCATTTCTCCCCTTCCAGAACAACACATTTGGTACAACTCCTGCCTCTGAGCCAAATGCAAGGTATACATTCAACTGTCAGTGTGTGCTGAGAGCAGCTGTCATATTGCCTTTGAACCCTAATGGTAGGAGCTGTCTTTGCTGAATAGGCCAGGGGTAGTTCATCAGAACCCCTTCAGCTATCACTGAGTGGAATTGCAGTACTAATGGCACTGTGAATTTGTCTTATCTACAGCCTGCGTCTGTGGCATGTCTTGCTGCTGATAATCTCCACAGTAAAGTAGTTCTTGTCCCTTGCCCCTACTGCAGTCAGTGCAATAAACTGTAAAGGGAGGTGCGTTGGATCCTTGGAGCTGTAGAGCTTTGTTGTTCATGTATTGTAACATGGGGTGGGATCAGTTAAAAAAAGCTTGTTCAGGGGAAGCCTCACCTTTGCCACATCAGTTATATCAGTTGGCTCAAGACAACATGAGTGCTGCACTATCATTGTGGGTGCAGCTCAAATAGATTAGGTAAAGCTAGCTCCACTATATCTGATGAGCAAGACCAAGATTTTCCTGCAGGGGTATCACCAGAGTTGATGATCTCATCTTAGAAACAGTTTTACATTTAGGTGAAGACCAGAGCTGCTCTGGCACTTACAGCACTCTAATTTTTGTAACTGAATATTCTTATTTTATTTTTTTACAGATGTATGTAGGAGTGCAGGCAGTCGAGATGCGAAAGATCATTATACAGGGTCATGTATAATTCTGCAGTGCTGTTCCCGTTGGTATCTTTGTTGTGAAGCTAGTGGCCAGATGTTTGAATATATGTAGTTGCTAATAGCACTGGTAAGGAATATCACAATCTGTATGCCAGAATCTGTGAGAACTTCAGGTGTGTGTGAAGAGACCCTGTGTCTTCTACCTTCTCCACTGTCTTTTTCTGCCTTTTCCTGCAGTAGTTGCTCTTCCTGTTATTTTCTATTCTACCCTTTTCTACACCATTGAACCTTTAGTATTTTAAAAGCCTAAAGCTATAAACCCAGCATGCCTTTTTTGTTGGGATACCTCTATTGCTGTGCATACAACATAGCAAATGTACCTTGAAGGTTGTACCCGGCTGGCATTAATGTCTAAGCTGTTTACTAATTCAAACTCGGAGCCTTCATTGTTCTGCTCAGCTTCTTCCCCTATGTCACTGCTGTCCTCTGCACCCAACTTCTCTTCTGCCCCTGCATAGAAAAATACAGAGGACTTGTGGATATCCAAAGTATTTTTAAAGTATTTTCTTTTTTAAAAAATAAAGTTAAAGTAGACCTTAAAATTTCATTGCCATGTGGTTCCCTCCCTCCTGAATAACCTTTCAGTTTTCCCTTTGCTCCTTGTGACTCTTACTGCTTTGCAAAGAAAGCCTTGTAGCATTCTCTCTGCATGCAAACATAGACCCTTGGCTTCTGGGCATAATGATTGACCTTCTGTTGAATGCTGTGTTCAGTATTGCTTCCCTTGGAACAGAGTAAATCACATGGAGTAAGTAAGGTTGTGGCTCACTTCCATAGGCATGAGGAGAGAGACGGGAGCTGGTGGGATATATCAGCTTATAGAGCATCCCGCAGTTGGCTGTGGTCTGATGCCTGTACCTGTAAAATACTGAAGGTTCCCAAGTTGTTAATGGCATTCTGTAGCTGAAGGAGCCGTTCTTTTTCAGTGTGACTTGCTTGGTAATGCAAGTCCCTAAACTTCTAGCTCTGGCTTGTGTTTCCTGCTAAAAAAGGTTAAGATGGCACATAGATACTGCTCAGTCCTTATTAGATACCCTCCAGAGGATGGAGGATCTATCTAAAGTAAATGTTTGGCTTGTCTGTGCATAACAGGTTTTGTCTATAGTTCAGTGAAGCGTGTGGATTGGATGTGATAGTTATTTAGAAGAGTGCATACATCTGTGTTGTTTATTTTTGCAGTAGATTTGGGTTTCAGAATGCTAGTAAGCTTTGCTTGCAGAGCCATAGAGAAATGTTAGTAAGAGGCTTCAGAATTTTAATTTTGGTATAGTTCTGTTGCTTCTTCAGAAATATTGAATTACTTATTTGTATATTAAAACAATACTGCTTCCTGTCTGTGCTGGAAAGCCTAAAGAACCCTTGAACAGAACCATAGCCAATGCCCATATGTTAGTATGACCTGCAGGTGATGGTATCTCAGGTGGTTGGTTGTAGATCAGAGGGAAAGTTATGGAGTTCTCATCTTCATGGTGGATGTTGAAGCACTAGTTTTTGATTTCAGAGTAGGTGCTCTAGTTTGTCAAGAAATTCAGAGGATGAGGGAACTTTAGATAATGCCAGGTTATAATAAATTCTTCAAGTAATATGTATCAACCCAATAGTGTATGGGTTCTACTTCCAGGAATATTTGCCTGGCCTTTCTACCTTGTAGATTGTCTACTTGTTTTATCATCAAAGCCAACATACAGATTTTGAGGAGTATGTTTTATATAACTTTTTGGTAATACTGTGATTGTTAGCAGTTCACATTCCAAACACGTGCCATTCAGATACTTTGTGCACTTAGCTAGTGCTTTCCAGCACAGGTAAAAGGGTACAGGGAGGGCATGATAAGGTGTTGTGTCTTGAAGTTATTGTAGTCTGGGCGTTGTGGCAATGTTTTTCTAGTTCTGGAAAGTATAAAAAATCCAGCTTTCAGCAAACAATGTAACTTGAGAGCTTTTACGCATGTTTTTAAAACCACTCTTTGTTCATTGGCGCAGCCAACTAGTGAAACAATTTTTCTAAGTCTGGTGGTTGTTTTAAAGTAAATATCTTAGACTCTGAAGATTTTGTTTAGTTTCCAGGGCTGCACAACAGAGCCCATTCAGAGATAATGCTTTCTAAAAGGCAAAACACAAGTGCTGTTACAACTGCAAACTCTTTTTGGGACACAAAGCTCCTGGCTCCTTATACTGTGTTTCCTCAAGTGGTAAGCTGAAAATGGAGCCTACTGTTGATAGTGTTTTATGTTTTTCCTTCCCTTGTAAATGAAATAAATTACTATCTAAAAAACTATGAATAAATTCTAGAGGAAAATTTATTTTCCAGAAGTTGGTGTTTCTTTTTCCCTTGCAACTAATGATCTTGAAACCTAGAGGGATGCAGAAACCTTCAGAGGGATGCAGTTACTGTTCTTCATTCTTGCCCATATCCATTTCTTGAGTACCTTGTACCTTGTACAACATTCAGTTGTGTTTCTTATGCAGCTACTCAGCAGTGTTGCTGTCTGGAGAGTCATTAGGGCTATTTTGTGGGGGTATGTTGAGGTCTTTTTTTTTTTAGTGCATGATGAAGGTGATTGCCTGTCTGAGGTGAAATTCTGTATTGTAATAATGGGTGATAAATATAATATCAGTCCATGCTAATTAGATGCTATAGGGCTGCTACTTCTAGCAATATAGAAGTGCTCTTTCTATGCCATTAGTATAGAAATACATAGAACACATTTTTATATTTTAGCTAGTGAGAAATGCATTAAACTAGGTATTAGCTCTTTTAACTTACTGTCATTGTTGGAAAGAAACCCCATCTTATCAGTTATTTAAAAAGGGAGTGTCTATGTAATCTTCCACAGTTAATGTATTTTTTTTGGATGGAACTTTTAATGTCAAATCCCAGTACTGTGTTGGCCTTAAGCAGAATTAGACCCAGGAAATCATCTAATGTATAAAAAGATGGAGAAAAGCGCAAGTAGCCCTCTGCCTAAGGGTTTTGTGTAGGAGCTGTCAATTTCGGCTCTACTGTGTGCATACTGAAGGCAGTACAACTTTGCAAATAGGCTGTCCCTGATTGTGTATCTGCTGTTTGGGGTGGGGGCAAGCAACCTGTAAAACCAAGGCCTGAAGGAGATGCTTCTCTTCTAGGTATACTTCAACATCCAGATGGGACTGTCCTGAAGCAGTTGCAGCCACCACCTCGTGGTCCCAGGGAGCAGGAGTTCTACAACAAGGTGAGGGTCCTACAGCATGGATGGAGCTGTCTGGCTGCAGATGAAATGATGGGTGTGCTTTTTGTAGAAGTTATGGTTACCTACCTGTTGTGGCGGGAAAGTAAACCCTAAATATCTGAACAGTAGGTCAGCAACAGCCCTGTCTTGGTATCTGTGTGCTGTCTAGAACTTTCTCCTCTGTGGATGCCTCTCCCTATGACAGGTGTACTTCACTCACAGTATTTAAGCTTGCTCATTTGCTCATGGGATGCTGGGTTTTTCACAGGATCTGAGATTTTATTGAAAAGCATTGTGTGATCTCCATTTATGATTAAAGGATGGTATGTTTGATCCCATCTTTCTCATGTTGCAGATTGTCTCAGAATTCATTGCATCTAAATTTAACATGTCTCGCAGTTCTGTCTAGTCTGGTTTCTTGCTAGAAGTGTTGGTCTCTTCACTGTATTAAAAATCGGCTCCTTGATGTATTTTTCCTATTATTCACCTTCAGTTTGCTTTATCAGTAACTTCAGTAACGCAGACCAGGAAAGCTGTTGCTCTTAGAGCTGCTTTTCCTTGCCAACCTACCTGCCTGTGATCATAGAATCATAGAATAGTTAGGGTTGGAAAGGACCTTAAGATCATGTAGTTCCAACCACTCTGCCATAAGCAGGGACACCTCACACTAAACCATGTCACCCAAGGCTTCATCCAACCTGGCCTTGAATACCGCCAGCGATGGAAAACTGACAACCTCCCTGGGCAACCCATTCCAGTATCTCACCACCCTAACAGGAAAGGATTTCTTCCTTATATCTAATCTAAACCTCTCCTGTTTAAGTTTGAACCCATTACCCCTTGTCCTGTCACTACAGTCCCTAATGAAGAGCCCCTCCGCAGCATCCCTATAGGCCCCCTTCAGATACTGGAAGGCTGCTCTGAGGTCTCCACAGCCTTCTCTTCCCCAGGCTGAACAGCACCAACTTTGTCAGCCTGTCTTCTTATGGGAGATGCTCCAGGCCCCTGATCATCCTCGTGGCCCTCCTCTGGACTTGTTCCAACAGTTCCATGTCCTTTTTATGTTGAAGACACCAGAACTGCACACAATGTTCCAGGTGAGNCTGATCATCCTCGTGGCCCTCCTCTGGACTTGTTCCAACAGTTCCATGTCCTTTTTATGTTGAAGACACCAGAACTGCACACAATACTCCAAGTGAGGTCTCATGAGAGCAGAGTAGAGGGGCAGGATCACCTCCTTCAACCTGCTGGTCACGCTTGTCTATCATGCGTTTTTCTGCATCAGCTTGATATGTCATCCCCTTCCATGACTCACTAGGTAAAAAGAACTATAGAAAACTTCATCATGCAGGATGAGAGAGGAGTCTTGAGACATTTTTTATATATATATATATATATATTTTTTTTTATGTTGTGCTGTTTGATTTTTCTCCCCCCGCCCTCTAAGGGTCTTAAGTTTCCAAAACACCTTGCATATTTTTTGGAAATGTCTCACATTAAAACAGACTAAGCGATGTGCCCTAAGAGAATATTGTATTTTCATGCTAGCATTACTTGGTAATTCTCATGATGGGACTGCTAGACAAAACAGCCATTCTTGACTTAGTAGGAGCTCAGCAGGAGCCAGTTAAATCTAAACGTAAATATTTTTCTGAGGTTTCTTAGGGACTGTCATTTTGATGAGGTTGGAAAGCTGCAATTCAGCCTGAGTGGTAATTCTTCAGTAGGAGGAGAAAGCTCAAGCATACTCCTTTGACTGCCAGGCTGCTGCTTACTCTTCTGTGAAATCCTGAGGTATGGACAGTACTGTGCTATCACTGTCTAAAGCCTGTGGGTAAGAGGGGTAGGCTTGAGCATTGCTTGCTAGTCATTTACAGCTCAGGCTTTATTGTTTTGCCTGTTGCTTAAACCAGTGTGACAAACTTTGAGCAAGACCTTGAGCAAAATCTTTGAGAAAAACTTTTTTATTAGTGCCCTTGTTACTATGCCATGTCATAGGGGAAGAAGCCAGGTTTCAGTGCTAGTAAGTTGCAAAGTTAGCTTCATTATGTCTTCCAGGGCCTTGCTGGGTCACTTCTGACACAGATTTTTTTTTTGGTTGTCAGGCATTTGGGAAAAGGGTTGGGTAATTCTTGAAAAATAATGGAGAAAGAGAAGGGTGCATATACAACTAGTTGTGTGCAGACTGGAATGCCTTTTTGGGGGAGAAGGGAAGGTGAACAAATGCATGTACATTATGTAGGTGAAAGTGCAGGAGAAAGGTCTTGGAGATTTGTTACTTCTCAATTATTAACTATTATCATGATTGCTCTTAGGCGGAAACCTTGTGATGCTGGGTACAGGCACCTAAGCACTACACATGTTTGTTACAAGATGAGGATTACTGCAGATTGTGAGGTTCAGTTTAAGGTACAGTTACACCTAGAGCTTGAGCTGATAGAGTAGCTCATTACTGCTGAGAGAGGCCTTTCTTCCTGTTCTTGCCATTTACCTTCTGCTATGCTGGTGCATTCTGGACATAGATGAACAGATTTGACTTGTTTAAAAGACTGCAAAACTTTTTTGTGTTGGTTGTCTTGTTAGTTTTAGTGATTAATCTGATGAGCAGTGGAGACAACAGCAGGACTGCCCAGTTTTGGTGACTGAGCTCAAGGCATCTCTTGGTCAACAATCAGAAGAAACATTATCACCTTGGAGAAGTTAATGAGCCTCCAGAGACTGGGGGAAGGAGAGTTTTACCACAAGGGGTTGTTTACAAGGCAGGACATGGTAAGAAACAGCACAGAAATGAAAGAAGTGAAACAAGACTGATGAATCCTAGGCTGTCCCTTTGTCAGGACTGGACAGCAAGTCCATTGATAAGATCACACCAGAATGTTGCCAGTTAGTATATGTGAATTAATTGTTACTTGCTTCTTTATTTCTGTTTTTTTCATATATGCTTATAACCATTTTGTTTCTAGTGATAGGTAAGTTATTGTTTCCTTTACATGCTATCTTACCCTGGCCTTGAATTAAAATTAGTACCCCAGTACCTGGGCCAGAAACAAGTGGTGTTTTTTACTTATGGGTAAAGCGAAACTCCTTGGCTGAAGTAACTGAGAACCTGTGTAGTTTATGGTAGCAAGAAGATGAGCTTGCCTCAGTTACAGCTGGAGAGCAGCTATTGCAGATCTGAGGCAGAAGTGTTTTCTGGTAACTGCCAGTGACCAGGAAGCCCTGTTTCAGCATACAGTCTTGAGTGCTTGTGAGCTGAAGGCTGCAGGAAACGTGTCATGATAGAGTTGATGAGGCATTGACAGGCAAGTTTGACTATAACTGATACATTTAACTTGATACCAGGTAGATGTTATCTTCTAGCAGCCTTCCAGTATCTGAAGAGGGCCTACAAGAGTGTGGGAGAGGGACTTTTTATTTTTTACTGTAGCAGTAGGACAAAGGGTAATGGGTTCAAACTTAAACAGGGGAAGTTCAGGTTAGATATAAGGAAGAAGTTCTTTACTGTGAGGGTTGTGAGGCACTGGAATGGGTTGTCCAAAGAAGTGTAACTGCTTCATCCCTGGCAGTGTTCAAGGCCAAGTTGGGCAGAGCCTCGGGCAATATGGTCTAGTGTGAGGCATCCCTGCCCATGGCAGGGGGGTTGGAATTGGATGATCTTAAGCTCCTTTTGAACCCTAACCATTCTGTGATTTCTATCTGGACAAGAGAGTCTTCTTTTCTGAAACTGCTGGATTTGCTTTCAGCTGGATGTGTCAACATGACAGAGGGCCATAGTCTGTGTCAGCGAATCACCAGAAGTTTTTTCCCCATGGTTACTGATGAGTTGTTTTGTGTTGAACACCAAACTGAGTGCTGACTGGTAGAGCCCAAACGAAATGGGCTTTCATTTTGGAATGGAAACTTGAGCGAGACACTAATGCAAAATACTAATAGTGATCTGAAATTTGCTCAGAAGTGGCAGACAGCTGGAAATTTTGAAGAATTTCACAGGTCTCTGTCAAAGTGGAAAACTGGGAAATCTCTCAAGTAATTTCTGCTCAGACTGCCATTAGGCTACCTTTCTGTTTTCCTTATGGTGTGTTTTCAGATTAGCAGTTAAAAAAACCCAAACAAACAAACCACCCAACCCTCTGAATACATGTGGTCTTTCTTAAGAGATTATTTCACCAAGTAAACCAAACTTTTGCCTCTAGTACAGCAACATGTGTCATTTTCTACTGATGGGGAAATGGCTTGACATGATTCTGTGTTGGGGGAGAATAGTATGACAAGATCATTGTGAATACTTTCTATGATAAAATGTAGCAGAACAATGAGCTATTTGTATTTGCTGTTTATAACTCACTATGTATTGCTTAACTTAGCACTGCAGTGTGACTTCCTAGTGGTAATGTCCACTTTCTGTTGAGTTCTGTAAATACCAGTAATTATCAGTTCAAAATAATTAATGTTTTAATTTTGTTCCTGCAAACTCCATTCTTGTACCTGAGGGCATGAACTTTTTATAAACATAGGCTGCCTAGCGATGAAGTGTTTCACCAGGTCTTCGGGTACCCTTACCTGGGTAAAAAATTTCTGAGTGTTTTCACCTTGAGTAGCTACAAAATACTTTGTTTTCAGTAGATATGAGCAGCAAGAGAATGGGGAAAAAAATTGAAGTAGAAGGGTTGTGTTTTTTTAAGGGCTATTTACACTGATAATCTGTTGTTTCCATCTAATGGAAATACTCAGTGAGAGCCTGTAGGTGGAGGCACTTTAAAGGACTTTTTAAAGGAGTTTCAGGAGGGAGCAGTATACAGAGATGTGGAAATAGGAAAATAGTGTTTAAAAATGTACTATATTATGTAGTAGTGACCCATTTCTGTTAAAGCATATAAATTATAAAAGGCAGTATGTGTTTATGGTATGCTGCCTACACATGCATGCTAAGAAATCCACAGAACCAGGCTACTACTTGATGTGTTCTAGTATTTGGCTTCAGCCTGCTTTATGCCAGGATGCATCTGTACATGTGGAGCAGTCTGATTTAATTCAACAGTGTTGGGAGAGGGAAGGGAAGAAACCTATCAACCCTCCTACATTGATCTCTTCTGGCAGATGAGTTGGGAACTGTGAGAAAAGCATCCTTTGAGAAGGTTAGTGCAGTCACCGTGTGAGGTGAAACCCCCTGCTTAGCTGCATACAGAGCTCTTGTCTCAAACAAGCCAGGCTGTACCCAAGAGCACTATGTGCTAGCATAACTCTGTCTTCCTGTTTCAGAGTTGTCCTCTTCTAAACAGGGTTTTTTCTTAATTTATCACATCAAGAATGTAGCATTGCAGAAACTACTTCTTGTTGGTGCCCTGAAGAGGGGTAGGAAGCTAGAATGTCAAGCTTTAAATAGGGCAAGCTACTTTTGCAGGCACAAGAGCATAGAGCTTGGGCTGCAATTATTTAAAACTGAAGAGAGAATTTACAGTTGTTAATGTTGCCTTCATGACTACAGTTTCCTACAGGCTGTGTGTTTAGCACTAAGAGATTGAGTGTTTATTATGTTCAGCAGAACAAGGGAAGGATGCTGAACAGTTTCAAAATGGCAGCTCTTTCACTCTGGCATTCCCTTCGTGAGGCTTTAGACCTTTGTTACTGTGTGTACCTGTTCTGAGCATGGTATACTGGGGTTTTGAAACCTACTAATGCAGTAGGTAATAAACTGGGTTTTTATGCTTCACAGATCAATCAGTGTTCCTGTAAACTTTTGTTTGAATTGCCCTTCTGCTTTCCTATGGTGACTGCTTGGGGTATAAGTATACCTTCTTCCTCATCCCACTTGCTGAAAACTGTCCTGAGAAAGCTCTGGCAGCATGGGGACAACTTCCATCACTTAGCCTCTTTTATTACTTTTTTTCCCCTGTTTGCTGGTGGCTGCAGGTCATGGCTTGGGGTCAAGTTATGGCTCCAAATAACATACCTGCAGTACTATAAAGTTTCTGAGAATATTTATTGCAGGTCTTGCCCAAATTCTCAGATACCTTTGTCCCAGAGTGCAAGGGTGACTAAGGAGGGTTGGAATGACAAGGCAGATAGGGTTCTTCCCAGTTCCGGTTCAGCTCTGGCAGCATTCTATCTCTGTCCCAATGCTTGGGAACCAAGGGAGCTGATTTACCCCACGTAGCATTGGGAAAAGATAATCTTTCTAATCACCTGGCCCTTCTGGATAACAGATCTTCCACCCATTGCCAATTAATGATGACTCTGTTAACTGCCATAGCAGTAGTCTGAAAGTTCAGGGTTCAAGCCCTGCGGACATATAATATGAATGCAAGGAAGCTCTTACCACTGTAGATAATAGAAATTGTTTTTCACTCTTGTTGCATGTTCTGAAAACAAAGCCAGGATGTAAGAGACACAAATAGCTTCAGCATGTAAAAGAGATTTAAGTTAGTTAGGTGAAAGTCAAGCACTTGAAGGTTAGGAAGCAATGGTTTCATGGTAGCCTGTGCAGTTGTTGTTCTGAACTTTTGTTGGCTGCATTATAATGCAGGTTTCAAAAGGGCAATGACCTGTCTTTGTTTTGTTTCCCCTGAAGAGTTTACTAACTTATTTTACAATCTGACATAAGGCAGAATTAATAATTGTTTGTTCAACTTCTGCCGTCTGTCTTGCGACAGTCTTTGAGTTTGTGACTAGAGGATAGCGTGTTAGTGAAGACCCAATTGCGTTAATATTCCCAAAGACATAATTCCTTGTGCTTCTGTGGTTACAGAGAAGAAATGTGCAGGGAGTGTGCCTGCTTGGACCATTATCAGTAATTTTTTCCTTACTTACTTGATTGTCAGTAACGTGCCACTACTCCTATGCTGTGACTTTTCATGGCTGCTTGATGCTTTCTTCTTTTTTGCATTGTCTAATTTTAATTAGTATTCAAGCAGCTTCAGGCAGTGCAGAAGACTTCTGGTGACTTCCCTCCCCCTCTATGGCATAAAATCAAGCCAGCAGCCTGAAAGATGTGTTTTGGCCTGGAAGCTTTTGCATGGAGTTGCAAGAACTGACTCATAAAGCTCAGCCCTCTTTTAGCCTATATAGCGCAAATCATGATAAGGCAGCCTGTGTTCTGTCAACTGTTCTCTGCTGGCGATGGAAAAGGAGAGGAATTGGAAGTGTCTTGCTTCAGGATAAATTACCCTATTTTGTAAACTCAGTTAACTGGGTTTATAGTCTTGATTTAGATGATTATCCTTGACTGAAAAAGGAATGGCTGATGGCTGTCATGCTGCTATTGTGTACTAAAATATCCTTATCCTGTGATCAAGTCTCCAGCTAAGGTTCTGATTTTCAGTCTTGTAAGGACAAAGCTTGGAAAAATATGATGCACAGTTCTTTTAACATCTTATTTTGAGGATACAATGCTGTGCCCGAACTTTTTGTTAATATGACATTCAGAGCTGTAGTTCAATGTCCTAAATGGTTATCTTTGGCCATGTCTCATTCTGGGACATCCAGATCCTGCCACGTGTCCAGAAGAGGCACCTGTACTGAAGTATACAAATTACCTGTTTGCAAACGCAGTGAGCATATTCTGATACAGCCCATTTCTGCACATGGTGGCATTCCTCCTGCTGAGAATCTTTCTGGGAGAGATTCTGTCTTGCTGGGGAAAAGAAGCAAATTTAAATTCCCAAACCAGTGTGTGATATTGCCTCATACTCTATTCTTTAAACCACAGGCCTGTTATAAAAGAAAGATCATGCAGTACTCCTCAGCTAATGAGAAGAAAATGGCTTTTTGACCAATTTTGAAATATTGGCAGCTTGTATCCAAATCTGTTTCTCATTAGCAGTTGTCTAAGAGAGGTGAAGTGTAGGTCTAAGAATCTGATGAGCTTCTAGTACTGTCCTATAGAGACTTTTTTTTTGTACTTCAGGCCATTATTAAATGGCTTAAAGCCATTTAATTACAGCCATTACATTACCAGGACAGTAAGATTTAAAAAGTATGACAATTTGTGATTCGTGTACGCTGTAGCAAAATCAGTTTGGAAGGTATGCGCTGTGTGGTAGAAGGTTAACTTAGAAGGATCTGGTGAGGATCTCTTTGCTGTGCTCCTTGTGTATTGTATACCACAGAATAAACTATAACCTGCTTTAATAAATCTAAGAAAACCTTATAAAAGGAGACAGTAAAAGGCCATTATGCAATCGGATGCTATTGGGGAACTACTGGGTGGAGTACTACTACTTAGTAGTCTATAGTCCATGCTATGTAAGAAAACATCAAAAAAAAAAAAAAAATCCAGTTCTCCTACCAACCTGATTCTGAGGAAGATTCTTCCCTGAGAGTAGATTAGCTGAAAATAAAGCAATAATGCATAGTTTTAATGTGCATATCCACAAGATGTTAAATTGGATTAAGTTACAGTACAGTGCTCCTGCTGTGCTAGGGGGTCATGCAAGCATTGGATCAAATCTTGTTTAAACTTCAGTTACAAAATTTCAGAATATGGATAAACTCATTAAAGGTATGTTGGTGTTACACAGAAAACACAGTACTTTGTGCATAATAAACTTATTTAAATGTAAGATACGGCTGGTGGGCTGCCAGTATGGGATTGAGGAAGGTGTAGGTTGCCTTCTTGAAAGAAAAGGAAAATATATTCAGTCTCTAAAAACAAGAATTCCAGTTTCCAGATTAAAAAAAAAAGAGGCTAGTAATATGAGAATGTTGCATAAAGACTGCATTATATATGCAAAGGGATGTGAATCACCGGTGTGTATGATGGAATAAATGTTCTTGGTTATCCAGGGACCAGATTAACCATAAGCAAATTAAAACCTCTATTAAATATTAATTGTTACTATCCTTTACCAGTCTTTCAGGTAGTGAGGAAGTCAAATCAACAAGAAGGCTGAAGGGTCTCAAGAAGGACTTCAGGGCTGCAGGGTGACTTGTTCAGGAGCCCAAGTAGCTCTCTCATCTCTCCTGTGAGTCACAAGCAATAACAGTGGAAGCATCAGGAAAATCATGAAAATTAATTCCTGGCTCTGGCACTGGTGTTAGTGTCAGAATTTTGGGATTTTTGACCATGGGTTAATTTACATTCTCCAGGCCTGCTGGCAGCAGATGGGATATGCCTGTCCCAAAGGAGGAAAAGTATCCTAGCTCAGGAATTAGCTGGGCTCATAGAGAGTGCTTTAAACTAGGTTCGAGGCGAGAAGAAGATAAAACCAGGCTTGCTAGAAATGAGCTGGAGGGTGCCATGCCACTGTTGGAGGCCAGATACACAGGGCAACTTGAATGAATATATGTCGATGCCCACAGCATGGGCAACAAACAGGAGGAGCTGGAAGCCATTGTGCTGCAGGAAAACCATGACATAGTTGCCACCACAGAAATGTGGTGGGATGATTTGCATGATTGGAGTGCTGCAGTGGACCGCTAAAGAAGAAATAGGTAAGGAAGGAGAAGTGATAGGGTTGCACTGTATGTCAGGGCATGTGTCGACTGCCTGGAATGTAATGTTATAAGCAAGAAGGTTGAATGTTTGTGTGTGAAGATCAGGGAGAAGGCCAGCCAAGCAGATATCCTAGTAGGAGTCTGTTACAGGCCACATAACCAGGATGAAGCTGTGCATGAAGCATTCTCCAATTGGGAGAAGTTTCACAGTTGGTAGCCCTTATTTGCATGAGGGACTTGAACCTAGCAGATGTCTGCTGGAAATGCAATACAGCAGAGAGTCCAGGAGGCTCTTGGTGGGTGTGAAAGATAAGCTCCTGACCCAACTTGTGAGTGAGCCAAGCAGGGGAGATGCCAGGCTGGATTTGCTGTTCCGAGAGGACTGGTGGGTGATGTGCTGTTTGGAGGCTGTCTGGGGCAAAATTAAATAATAGAATTTTTGATGGTTAGAGAAGTCAGGAGGTCAGCAAAACTGCCACCTTAGGTTTCTGGAGGGCTGACTTTGGCCTGTTTAGGATGCTGGTTGAGAGAATCCCTTGTGAAACATTACTGAAGGACAAAGAGGTACAGGAAGGCTGGATACAATTCAAGAATGAAATTTTCAAGGTGCAGGAGCAGGCAGTCCCCATGTGCTGAAAATCAAACTCGTGGGGAAGAGACCAGCCTGGATGAACAAGGAGATACTGCTCTAACTCGGGAAAAAGTAAGAGAATCTATCACCTATGGAAGAAGGGACTGTCACCCCATGAGGAGTACAAAGACGTTAGGTAGTGCAGGGAGAAAATTAAAAAGGCAAAGGCACAGCTGGAGCTAAATCTGGCCACTGCCTATGAATGATAATAAAAAGTATTTTTACAAATATAGTGGCAATAAAAGAAGGGCCATGGAGAACCTCCATCCTTTACTAGATACTAGAGGAAGCCTAGTGATCAAGGATGATAAGAAGGTTGAGGTATTTAATGCTGCCTTTGCTTCAGTCTTTAATAGTCACACAAGCCATCCTTAGGATACTCAGTCTCTTGAGTTGGATGGCAAAGATGGGAGCTGATTCAAGTCCCCATAATCCAGGAAGAAATGACTAGTAACCTCCTGCCCCACTTAGATGTACACAAATCTATGGGGCCAGATGGGTTCCACCCAAGAGAGCTTGCAGATGAGTTCAAGCCACTATTCATCATATATCAGCAGCCCTGGTCTAGTGAGCAGGTCCCAGAGGATTGGAGGCTGGCCAGCTTCACATCTCTTAACACAAAGGGCAGGAAGGAGGACCCTGGAAACTACAGTCCTGTCAGCCTGACCTCAGTGCAGGGGAAGGTCATGGAGCAGCTCATCCTGAGAGAGATAACAGCACATGTGGGAAAACTGGAGGATTAGGCCCAGTCAGCATGGGTTCATGAAGGGCAGGTGCTGCTTGACCAACTTGATCTCCCTCTACGACAATGTGACCCATCTGGTTTATAAAGCTGTAGACATTGTCTATTTGGACTTAACTAGAGCATCTCCCACACCAATCTCCTGGAAAAGCTGGTTGCTCATGGCCTGGATGTGTGTACTTTTCACTGGATTGAAAACTAGCTGGATGGCTGAGCCCAAAGAGTGGTGGTGAATGGTGTTGCGTGTATTTGGCAACTGGTCAGTAGTGGTGTCCTTCAGGGCTTGATATTGGGGCCAGTGTTGTTTGATGTCTTGACTGATGGTCTGGATGAGGGAATTGAGTGCAGGCTCAGTAAATTTTCAGACAGCATCTGGTTGAGCAGGAGTGCTGATCTGTCAGAGGGTAGGAAGGCTGTGCAGAGGACAGGCTGGGCTAATGGGTTGTGGTCAATGGTATGAGGTTCAACAAGGCAAAGTGCTGGGTCACAACAACCCCATGGAATGCTACAGGCTTGGGGTAGAGTGGCTGGAAAGATGCTCGGCAGAAAGGGACCTGGGGTTGCTGATTAACAGCCACTGAACATGAGTCAGCTTGTGTGAAGGCAGCCAAGAAGGCCAACAGCATTCTGGCCTATATCAGCAATAGTGTAGCCAGCAGGGCGAGGGCAGTGATCATTCTCCCGTCCTCAGCACTGGTAAGGCTGCACCTTGAATACTGTGTTCAGTTCTGGGCCCCTCACTACAAGAGAGACATTTAGGTGCTGGAGCAGGGTCTGAAGAAGAGAAACAAAGCTGGTGAAGGGTCTGGAGAATAAGCCTTATGAGGACGGTTTCAGGGAACTGGGCTGGTTTAGTCTGGAGAAGAGAAGGCTCACCGGGGACCGTATTGCTCTCTACAACTACCTGAAAGGAGGTTGGAGTGATGATGTGGCCGGTCTCTTCTCCCAAGTAACAAGTGATAGAAGAAGAGAAAATGGGGAGGCTGCACCAAGCAGACTTTAGATTGGGTATTTTAGGAAATATTTCTTCACCTAAAGGTTGGTCAGGCATTGGAGCAGGCTCCCAGGGAAGTGGTGGAGTCACCGTTGCTGGAAGCCTTCAAAACCCGTATAGATAAGGCCCCTAGTGACATGGTTTAGTGATGGACTTGGCAGTCCTGGGGTAATGATTGGACTTGATAATCTTAAAGGTCTTTTCCAACCAAGTTGGTTCTATGATTATGTTGTATGTCCCACTGCTTATAACATGCTTGTTAAAATCCCTGTAGTATTCAATACTGGGGAGAAATTTGGTAGCAATTATTTTTCAGTCTTTTGATACTTATTTTTCTGAGTGTGTGTGTGTATTATATAAATATATGTACATGTATGTGTGTATATAAATCTTAACTGACAAAGCAAAACAAATTACTTGGCTTACCATGCCTGAGTGTTACAGAATCCAGTTATCCAGACTTCTTCTCTGCCTTACTGGAGCAGACACTGATTAAAGTCTTCCTAAGGTTTCTTAGTGGTATTATTACTGTTCGTTTTTGGTTTCTCCTGCCCCTGTGTTCTAACACAGTTTAGCCTTGCTTCTTTCCTTCCTTGCCAGTGGTGAGCAGGAAGGTTGTTTGCAGGCTTGGGAAGCAAGAGCCAGTATGCTTGTCCATCAGACTGGTGAGTAAAATAAACATGTAGGCTCACAGCTGATTGTGTAACTTCCAGTTTTGCATAAACAAAAATGTAGGTGGGACTCCAAAGAGTTAATTATTCAAAGCAAACAAAACAAAAATGCCTCTATTTTGATGTTAGTGTATCTCATTGAAAACTGAAACCCCCTCTATTTCAGTAGAAAATATGAGAATAGCTTTTGGGGTGTTGTTTTTAGCTGTTGTGGAAGGAGCTATTGCATACTTTCTTAGAATCAGAAGCTGTCAACTAAAATGACTTTTAGTAGGTGCTGTTCTTCTCTGTCCATTTGTTTTTTTAAAAGGACTACTACTACTTGCGCCTGTCATGTCAAGTGTTCTCATCGCAAAGTAGAGTCTGTTGCTGGCAGAGGAGCTTTTGATAGCTCTTGAATAGTTGGAGTTGCTTTAGAAAAATAGCCATCATCTTGGAGCAGGAAGTTGTATGAAAACGCTCTGTCTACTGTCCTTGTCCAACTTGCTTTTACATCAGTGAGGATTTGGATGTGTCAGGGTGGTGGTTTCTGACCAGGTCCGTGTCTTTCCTTAAAATGCAAAGTAGCATTCCTGTTGCACCACTTCATGCATTGCAGTAACAGAGTTGTCCTTGGCACAGAAGTTGTAAAGATAGATGAGAACTGGTCATATCATACTTCTTCAAAGGAGGTATGAACTGGCAAAGTGACTTGACTTGTTTTGAAATCTGCTGGATCTCTGGCTGCTGGTAGCTTGAGTTTTTGCAGTGGGTAACTTGAGGACAGCATCACTACAGTTCTATTGGGTGAATGGTAAATCTTGTCAAAGTGAGAAGGAAGAGCAAGTGAGAATGGGAGAAATGTTTCGTGTGTTAAAATTGAAACTTCCTTATCAGATGACCAACAGTAATACGCCTTTTTTTAGGCTGGTTTTTTTTTAGGCTGGGTTCTCTTTATTTTGGTCTCTAGTGGAGAGTGCCTAATGTGAACTCTGTTCCAGTCTATCTTAATGCATATTGACATAACTTAACATACATTCTGGAATAGAGACCTTGATGTGCAGTTTGCAATGTATTTTTGGACTATATTCACCAAAGAGTCTCATGACCTACTTAGGAGACTGCTTAACAGGTGATAGTGGTGCTTGAGGGATCTGGCTTTGTCGCACATCCTGAAAGGAGAAATATCTTTGATTTCAAAGAGCTCTGAAGTTGATGGAAGACTCCAGCTCCTGCATAATTGAAGCTGAATGTAATATCTGATTGTGCTGCTGAGTTGTGAACCTAGGAGAGATTGAAGGCAAGAGGAAGCTCAGTTCTGTGGCAGGAGACTCCTGGTGAAATGTCATCTTGTAATTTTCCAGTTTTGACCAAGAACATCCTGATGCCCACTGCCCTGCTCAGTCCTCAGCTGGGTGTCTTGATTAGTTGTAGAGGGGGTGTGAGTAAAGGAAATAGTTTAAACTTGCTCTGTTGTTAATCTTCAGTTGCCCAGAAATCTTGTGGGATGAAAGATGAGAAGGGAGCTTGCTGTCCTGTGAAGAGGGAAACAACCCTTTTTTGCTTGTGATGGGGCAACATCAGGTGCCTGCTTATGTCTTTCAGAATATTTAAATGCCTTGCTTCTGCAGTAAGTGGTTATTGGAAAGAAAGAGGGTCTGCATCCTTTTGTCCCTATCAAACTTACCTCTGACTGTTTCAGAGTGACTCATTGTGTATGGTGTCTGTGGCTCCTGCAGCTCTTCACACACAGCTCCACTGTGCTATTTGTTCAGAATTGCTGTAATGGCTGTGCTTGACTGCTGCCTTTTCATTTTTTTCCTTCTGTCTGCTGAAGTTTTGAAGCTGTGCCACATCCTCAGAAATGGGTCAGGGTTTGCTTTGCCTCTTGTGAAGATGATTCCATGCCTGGGGCTGCAAATCTTGCTAGAGTCAGCCTAAATTTGACTACATAAAACATGTGGAAGTGGATGAAATAAGACCTACTGTTTTTTGGCATTGTTAGAGAATGACTGCTTGATAAACATGACCAAATAAGTATCTCTTTGGGAGATTTCTGGAAGTTATTTTCACAGCCGTCATTTTTTTTTTTTTTTTTGGAGGGTGAGATGNGCATTGTTAGAGAATGACTGCTTGATAAACATGACCAAATAAGTATCTCTTTGGGAGATTTCTGGAAGTTATTTTCACAGCCGTCATTTTTTTTTTTTTTTTTGGAAGGTGAGATGGCTAACTCTGCTATAATTGTTTTCCCCCTGACACTTGGAAGAACGATATGCTTGTCACAAGTGTGCACCATTCTTACTTAAAAATCCATTTATGTGATCAGATTGTGGGAATATATTCTGATTTGTTAAAGATACATTTTTTTTTTTCTGTAGGTGTGAGAATAATGATTAAGATCTCATGTATAGTATTATGGATGTATTAGTAAAATATGCAATTCAGTATAATAGCATTTAGTAGAACAGCATTCACAAATATTTAACTTTTGGAGTTACTCTGGTATCAGATAGTTTGAATATAAGCAAAGCTGGCTCAATTCCAGTCACCTTTGTTGAAACAAATACCATGGGCACTCCAAGTCAGACCATGATGGTGATACTGTGAAAAAAGAAGCTATCCAAGTTGTAAAGCCAAGCAGTAACGAGTTGCTGAAATCACAGCTGCTGTTTCAACCTCATTTTTTTTGGCCCTTGTACTTGCCTGGTGTAACTGGGTGATGCAGCAGTCTGGAGGGAAATGCAGTATATGCTCAGGTAATTAAAGTCTCTAATATAATGCATACACATTGGGAGACAGAATTAAGGTTGCACTATCATCTGTAAATCTTGCATTTGCTAATTTGAGCACATGGCATATTAACAGCTTCCCACCCCTCAAGACCGTCTCCCAAAAACATATTGGAAGCTGAGCTCTCTGCCTGATGTTGGCAGCTGGTGATGTATGTTGGGACTCTGCAAGCTACAGTGTTGCTGCTTTTAAGGGACACTTTACAATAGCCCGCAATAAGAAAAGGTGATATTTCAGACTGACATGCCTACTCTGGCATTTAAAGTTTCCGACTTAAATAGTTTTAAAATAATGCAAATATATATATTCGTTTAAATCAACTCTTTTGTGTGTACTTTAGAAGATTCTCTTCAGACTACATTTTTGTCAATATGCTGTTTTTTCATCGAGACAATTGAAGACAGGTCTGTACTGCCAGAACTAGTTTCATGATGAAATTTAAACATTTGTTTTATTCTCGCTTTGTGATTTATGTGATTAGCTGGTCTTTAGAAAACAAACAAACCTAAATGTTGTGCTGCTTTAAATAAGGAAAAGAACATTACTGTTCTCCCAAGCAGCTCCTGTTTGCATTAAAAACCAGATGAATCTGTTTGGATCAGACTTACCAAAACAGACTGTACTTTGGATTAAAAACTAAGGGATGGTAAATTTGCCTCGGAATTAAAAGTCCTGAGTAACTGGAAATTATGACTTCATAGTGTCTATTAGATTATCTGAGCTGCCTCAGGACATATCTGGGGCATATTCTTCCTATCAGTTAGTTGTTGTGATTTGTAATGGTTGTGTTGTGAGCCTTCCAGATGTCAGCATCCTGTTTACTTGCTTTTAAGCCCAACAGTTATTACATTTTGTGTCTCCAATTTGTACTGTTGGGATAATGTAGCCTGTGATACATAGAGGGGATATCCCTCCTGGCTGAGCTGACATTGAATTGTTTTGCAGTTCTTGATTTGTTGCATGAAGATGCTGGTGCAGCTGCTTCTGGTTTGCAAGACAGGACATGAGTCTGATAGCCTCAGAACCAGTACAGTTACTGGTAAAGCAGAAATAAGTTACGTTTGTAAGTGTATGCTGGAAAAATGGACCTGTTTTTACACTGAAAGACAGTGCAGCTTCTTGAAATGAACTTGGAATATTGCTGATATAAGTAAAAATAGACTGGTTTATTTCTAAAGGTTGTCCTGGGGTAAATGATAACCTGTGTTTTCCACGAGGTTTTTCAGCAGTATTGGTAGTGATACCTTTCAGGTCATGAGCTGCACAGTTAATTTCCTGTGTAATTTCAGGGATGGTTTTGTGATGTATACATTTATATTTGGCATTCCGAATGACATATAAATGTGTAGGTGCAGGTTGTATGAAATGGGAAGAAATGCCTATGATGTGGGTGCTGTTTGTAAGGCCCTGCAGAAATGGTTCTCCTGCATATGAAGGAGTACTATTCCTGAAATGTCTGGTTTTGTTACTTTGCCCACACCAATTTACTTCCTCTGATCTTTATTAACTGAGTGCTTATTCTTGTTTGACATGCAAATACATTATAGGGAGAAATTGAAGTCTATATTAAGGTCAAATAAGTGCTCTGTATATGTTACATCATACTGATGAGGGGAAATCATTACTGTTTCTGGGAGCAAGATAGCTTCTTGAGAGACAGAATTAATGCACTTAGTTATGCTAAATTAATGATACTGAACAATGCAGTACTGTGAGTTTTGTTTCCGTTTAAAATGTCTTTATACCAGTGTGTTAAAGGCTAGATGACTTGGAAGACACCACTCTTGGAGTTCTTTTCCCCATTTGGTGTTGACTTCTGGCTATTACACCCCATTATAAATTATCTGAATATTTATTGTATCCTACTATTTGAAATGCACAGGAGCATACTCCTGGCTACTTCCTAAATTGCTAGGTTTAATTGTCTTAGGTTGGTGATTGGAAAGTGAGTCAAAGCAAGAGTACTGTCTCTAAAAAATTGGAAGTGGTCTCCTGACATGTCACTTTCTCAGAACTTTTTTACCAGTAGGTTAAACAAATGAATTCTTATTATGTTTGCCTGGTTTTGGGGTTTATTTATTTATTTTTTTTCCCCCGGTTACATTCAGTGTTTCTCCTCATCTGCTGCACTTGTTGCTTCCATCTCTCTCCTCTTTGACCTGTCCTAAATATATATACTTGCCTCCATGTAAAGACTGTGATACTGCATGATAGTTTAGTGTGTCACATTTCTGCTTTAACTCACCTGGGAAAAGAGTATTTGTGCTGGGTGCAGTGCAGTTCCATGTCTTTGCTGTGAGGTGCTATGATAATAAACTACCACAGTAATTGAAAATTGTCTTTGTACTACTTGTGTGTATTTACCCACTGTGTGAAGAAATTCCCCCAGTCAGTGCTGGACTCCTGGTCCAGAAACAGTCCTCTATAAAGTGAGGAACAGTGAACTCTTCCAAAAGATAGTGGATGAGTCTATGCTTCAGCATCTGAGTGGTGCTAATCTTTTTCTCTCTCTTCTCTCCCACCCTTAATTTTTTGTTCTTCCTTAAACTAGTAGAATCAAGCTACACTGCAGGCTTCTGGGGAAAGTGCTGTCTTCTGCTGGCAACACGTTAGGCTCAGCAAAGAAATGTTGTGTAAATAAAAATAAACAGCAGCCACTGATCCCAGGGGACAGGCAAGTTCTTTTGTCTTGGAGCACAAGAGTATCACCATACCATCTTGAGTTAACACAAAGGAAAAACAGGCCTAGATGTACAATTACTGGTAGATCTTGGAGGTTGTGCCAGCTTGCCACAACTAGGACTTGTGAAAAGAGGTCGCTGCCCTGTGATGTGACACTGTGACTTGTAAGATACACACCCAACAACTTTTGTATGCTTAAGATAGTAACCATAGTGGTAGAGGGTGTGGTGGTAGGTGCATGTCAGTGTGTTATATCATGCTGTGCACATACTTGGGTGGTTTGAGCCTTGAGGGTTCAGCCCTTTCTTTAGGGTCTTTAAAAGGGGTTTTATACTATGAGTTAGTTAAATTAATGTCTCAACTTAAATGCTGTAATGAAAAGTCAGTGTGGGTTTGGTTGTATCACTTCCTTCCTGGTCACTAACCTGTAACAGTGCTAGCATAAAGGTGTCAGAGTAGTGGCTGTTACAAACCCAGGAGAGCTCCCTATTAAATGTGCCTTAAGGGCTATGGAACAACACTGTGCATTTGAAGCACACTGGTGATTTGAGTTCTCCCAGTTTGAGGTTTCTATGATGAAACCTAAATATAGCACAAACCCGCACTGACTAATTTTAACATACTGCTGCTGCATGAGGCTCTGTCTAGAGTTACATGGCATCAGTGATCATAGCTGAGGCTTGCCTTGATGCTCTAAAATAGTAATTGGACTTCAGGTCTGGCTTTTTGTTTTTTCCTCCCTAGATGTGTTAATACTACAATGCTGAAGGCATGTCTTTTGCAATACCTACCCTTTGTCATTTCCATCACTAGATACTCCCCAACCATAGTTAAATGTGGATCTCGAAGCAACTAGCTGAGCCACCTTTGTGGAACTCAGTTAACACCTTAATATTTTTTTGCATTGTTTCTGGGTTTGCAGCTGGCTCTGACTGCACTCCTGGGCATTGTGTGCTGAAGTGAAAGCGTAATTGTTGGCTTGCCCTGGTCACTGGTGTGCAGAGTCTGTGGGTACTGCTGTGCAGCTGCTGCAGGACAGACACGAGTCTGATAGCATCAGAACTGGGATTGCTGCAAGGGGATTAGGATGGGATGGTTCCTAAATGCAGTAATAACAATCACTGTAGCCTGTATGTGTGTGGATATAGATCTTTTAGTTTGCCAAGCATGTTGAACCATGCTGTAGGCTATCCCCTATGTCTGTAACTAGATCTTCAGGTGAGGTGGGGTGAATCTGGTCAAGGGAATATTTTTGAAACACTCTTAACACTGCAAGCTGGTGACAGTCATGGGATTCTGTAGAAGATAGTATCCAAGGCTTTGTTTTAATTCTCTAAAGCTTTACTCCTTCAGGAATATACCCATATCTGGTTTTCTTACAGAAGCTGCAAATATTATTGGAAGTGTTAAAGCAAACGAAAAGAAATATATCTGAATTGTGCATTTTCTGTGTGATGGGGTTACAGGATGAGTTAGTTTGGAGGAAATGAGGGAATACTATCCAGGCTGAGCGTATATGCTTTACTTGACATAACTTAAAAAAACTTCAGATATATGATACTATGTAGTAATCCTATACAGTCTTGGATTCAGGATGAGAAAACACCCTTTTTGCTAAATAGGCTTTGATGCTAACAATTGAAGTTTAGAATTTTTATGCAGGTGAAGCCATAAACTAGTCTTAGAGTTGATACATTTTTTTCCACTTTTGAATTTGAAAGAAGGTATACCATTCATTTATGTTGGATTGTGATAATTATCATCTTCATCTCGTATGTTTTTTAAATGCAAAGTAGAAATCTTAAACATTTGAAAATAAAGACTAAGAAATTATAGTTATGGGACACTTGGAAGTATAAAATGAATGTCTTAAACTGATCTGTCTACCCCTCCCTAATTTATTTCAGGTTTATGACTCTGACTGTTGCGACAGCGTTCTTCTGGAGCTGCGAGAATATCTGCCAAAATACTTTGGTGTCTGGTCACCACCTACTGCACCAAATGGTACTGTTCTAATTTTAACTGTTAATCCAGACCTCCTGGAAAGATATTCCGGAGACTGATTTTTGGTAGTTGGGAGCTCCATAGCGTTTTTTGGTTTTGCTTTCTAACCCACTAATGTTCCCTTTAACATCTGATTCCAGTTTCCATTTGTCTGGCTGGATAAGTCCTTGGGGTATTTCTCCCAGGAGAATGGCTCATGGCTGTTTGTCTGGCAAACATTTCTTGAGTAGCTGGACCTGATGCATATTGCCTGGAGCTGCTGCTCTAGTCTGGGTCATGTCAGAGGAGTGGGCTAGTTGCATGTTGTTGTCTGGTCAGGCCATCAGAGCAAGAGTCAGGCACTGTGTGGGTGTGTAAGGAAGAAAAAGTAGACAGGTTGGGGCCTAAGGGGACATGTTCAAACTGGACTCTGCTGCTGGATCTGCAGAGGTTGGATATCATCACCATGCCATATCATACAAAGCAGTTATTTCAGCAGTTACTTCCCCATTCTGGGGAGCTCTGCTTGTCATCCTCTGAATGGAACAAAGCTCTAATATCTTAACCTTGTGTTTGTAAAACATGTTAGGAGTCAGGAAGAAAAAGGTATTTTTGGAGATTGTCTTTTCAAGAGAAAATAGATATTATCGATATATTTAAAACAGAAACCATTTTTCTTCTGGGGACTTTTATTATTCACATTGGGGAAATGGAGTTCTGGAACACAGAAAAACAAAAGGATGCCATTAAGTCTATTTAAATGCATGGTCACCAAAACTAGATGCTGGGCTCCTTTAATATAACTGCCTTCTTTTGCTTATGTTGTCACTTGATAGACTTGTTTTCCCAAGAGAGTAGTAAGACAGTGTCCAAAGACACTGTCTAAACTCAGCAAAAATAAATGCAAGGAGAATTGTGGTAGTACCCAGCACTTTCTTGGCTCAGATATCCCTTCACGCTTTTGCATTTGGCACTAAATCAAGTAGCTCTACTGGAGCTTTTTCCTTCCCTCATAATTCTATGTGGGTCATGGAGCTCACTTAATGTCTCCTCCAAATTGCAAATAATTTTTTTCTATTCACAATACGATCTTAAGTTATAAAAATACATGGTTTAACCAAGATACAGTAATTCAACACATGCCTAGTTTACTTTGGGAGTTGACTAGTAGTGTGCACCATGGGGCTGAATTTTGGCAGGTCTCCACTAGTAGTCCAGACATAGCTGGTAGGAATAACTATTTAAAGGAAGACTTAACTTTTTGATTTTGCTTGTTTTGCTTCTTGGAAGTAGTGCACCATCAGGAACCCTCTTTATAGAAAGCAGTGGCCAAGGTTCAAACAAAACACTTTATTGCCAATTCCGTTATCTGTATTATTAGTCAGTTTTGTGTAATCTTGATAGACATCAAATATGTTGGAGGTGGTGGAGCTTAACAGAATGCATGCGTGCTGGATACATCCAAAGCTAAGGAGATTGCTATTCATGTTGGGAGTCATTTATTGTTTAGTAGGTATTCGCAAATGCGGTTTTGCTAATGCCAGCTGTGAAAGAAAACCTGTGATGCATCTCTGTGTGTGCATAGGTGCTTGGCACCAGAGGTGCAAACAATCAGCAGTGTTGCATATGGACTGCATAAAAAATAAGGAAGCAAGTTTGGCAAAATAGGAAGAGGGGAAGTAATCACACAGAGAAGGGACATGGAGAGGGGACGTTTCTGGGAAAGGTGGGGATGGGTTTATTACCTGTCCCCCAAATTAGCCATAAATTAAGCTCTAGTTCTAAAGATTGAACAATATGCTTATGTGCTGTGGTGTGTCCTAGTGACATTAAATGAGGGAATCTAGCTGCTCAAAAGATACCTAATTCTTAAATGTAGATTGAGGACGCATTCGTAGGTTTTTGCAGTCCTGACATTTGGAAGCATGACCTATCCTTTGGCAGCTGTGTTCTACAGACTCTGGGACACAGCTCGTACAACCTGAGTAGAGAACCCAGTAATTCCTTATCATTTCTTAGTTGGGAATATGGAACTTTTAAAAACCAAAAATAAAATTAAGCAATCTGTCAGTTACCAAACTGCTTGCTGCAAGATCTGAACTGTATGTATTTTTAAAGACTATTTGTGTTGAGGAACAATGGCTTGCCTGGTTTGCCAGAGCAGAGAGAGGATGCCAACTGGTGTTCTTGTTTCCTATAAAATTCCTTCTATTTATGAGCTAAGCAAGAAAGAGAGGGGGATCTTTGGTGAATGGTGTCTCATATGTGTAGCATCATAACTGTTACCTTGGGTAGCAGATTGAGAGTTTGAGTAGGTTCATACAGACAGGAGAAGTATTATAGGTTTATGTTAGGAAAAAAGAGTAACTTAATGTAGGATCACTCTGACCTTGATTTGGGACTGTCTTTGAGTTTTCATTTAAAAAAAAAGAAGAGATTCAGAGCAGCCCTGTGGAGAAGGACTTGGGGGTGGTGGTCGATGAGAATATGAACATGAGTTGGTTTCAGTGTGCGCTTGCAGCCCAGAAAGCCAACCATATCCTGGGCTGCATCAAAAGGAGTGTGACCAGCAGGTCGAAGGAGGTGATCCTGCCCCTCTGCTCTCATGAGACCTCACCTGGAGTATTGCGTGCAGTTCTGGTGTCTTCAACATAAGCAGGACATGGAGCTGTTGGAACAAGTCCAGAGGAGGGCCACGAGGATGATCAGGGGACTGGAGCATCTCCCATACGAAGAAAGGCTGGGAAAGTTGGTGCTGTTCAGCCTGGAGAAGAGAAGGTTGCGTGAAGACCTCCTAGCAGCCTTCCAGTATCTGAAGGGATGCTGGGGAGGGACTCTTAGTTAGGGACTGTAGTGACAGGACAAGGGGTAACGGGTTCAGACTTAGACAGGGGAAGTTTAGATTAGATATAAGGAGGAAGTTCTTTCCTGTTAGGGTGGTGAGGCACTGGAATGGGTTGCCTAGCGAAGTTGTGAATGTTCCATCCCTGGGGGTGTTCAAGGCCAGGTTGGACAGAGCTTTGGGTGACATGGGTTTAGTGTGAGGTGTCCCTGCTTATGACAGGGGGTTGGAACTTGATGATCTTAAGGTTCTTTCCAACCCTAACTATTCTATGATTCTATGTGACAAGTTGGCAGCAGCTGTGGTGGGTAAGGTAGAGGAACACAAGTTTATTTTCTTAGAGAAGTATGTAGGGAGAAGCATCAGTCTATGCTGAAAGTGTAGGTGAGTGGATGAAATAGCTAGCTAAAAGGGTTGAAATGTATTTATGTAAGTGATATTATAGGAAGTGTGACAAAAAAGATGAATTGATACAGTGTCAATAAAATTTGCAAACTACTGTCCTGCTATGCTGAAATTACCTAGTGCTGCTGCACAGGAGTTGGAGGTGGGTGACACTTCATCTCCCTAAGATAATCTAAAATGGGAGTGAGACAAATTGATTGAAACCTTGCATTCACTGGCATCATTAGTATTTGGAGTTGATTGATAAAGAACTGGAAAAGTTGTTATAAAAATGTGGGTGCCTCCCCCTTTTCCCCCTTTTTTTCCCCCTTGTTGCTGGGAGCAACTGAGGTTTTTCCCTGCTTATTCATATGTTTTGAGATGCGTCTTGTAAGCTATGAGAAGAATTCAGACGCTTCAGTTTGTCACTTCTGATTCCAGTTAGGACTGAATGCATCAATATGTACGTGCTTATCTCCTTTGGGATTGTAATAAAATATATAAGCAATATGTCAGACCACATCTTCATGCCTCCTTCACTGCCACAAAAATACAGGAAGGGGGAGGGCAAGCCTCTGAAGCATGATTTGTTTAAATCCTTGTAATATATAGTCAGGATTACCTACCAAAGCTGAGATACAAAAATCATTACAAATTCTTTTTTCTGAAGGAGATTTTAATTTAACCTGGTCTTAGATGGCCAATGAATGATTTTCAGAACTTGGGTTAGCAGTGTGCTGCATAATAATTTAGAAAATCTGAACTGCTTGAAAAATCTGCAAGTTTTTTACTTAACTAAAGGAGACAAAGGAGAGTGCTCTGGTTATTTAGGCTCAGCTGCACTTGTTGATGACTTTGAGAACACACACGGGGTCAGAGCCTCACTTCAAAAGGCAGAGTGGTGATACCTTCCAATGTCTGAATCTGAAGTTTACTTTGCTTTAGTCCCAGTGGTTTGAGATGTTGTAGGAGTAAGTGTTGAAAGGTGTAATATGTTCAGATATTGTGGGTTTGGGGTCTGTTTCAGAAGACTGTAGATCTTGAACACAGTGCAGATAAGAATGGAACAGTTCCAGGAAAAATGAAGCATAAACACTTTGATGGATTTTTCTGAAGCTGTAATTAACTTGGTATAACACTTCATCTGTGGTGGCATTGCTCTCCCTGCAAGGACAAAAACCTTTCTGAGAGTAGGGGTGTGCACTGAACAGATTTAACATAGTCTTTATTCTTAGCTAGCAGTTAGCCAATGATGAAGACTTCCTAATTCCAAATAAGTGTGAGAGAGATGAGTAATTTCTGAATAATTCACAGGCTTTGCCAAGTAATTAGTATTTCCCAGGGCTAGTGTTAGCTCCTAAATTATTTTAATGCTTTCAAAAATAGTAATTGTTACATTTTTAGGAGGTCAATAAGGGAGATACTGTAGATGTGGAACTAAAAACTAACAGATATTTAAAACTTACAAATATATTGGAGGTGCTGAATGTTGGTGCTACATGCTTAAAAAGAGGGATTTGTACTAGTGGAGTAGAGGACAGTGGATAAGCATGGGTGCTCTACAAGTGCCTTCAGTGGGAAGAGTGTAACTATATTGCCTGCATGTTTCCTAAAAGGAAGTATGCTAGGTTTAGGGAGATTTAAGTTCTGCTTTTTAAAGTTTTTATGGGTTCCCTTTTTGTTGCTTTGTGGAAATAGATGTTTTACACTACTTGATATACAGTTATATTTTAGGGTTGATAAAAACATTGCATCTAAACAATTTGCATAATTTGCAGTAGCTTGTAATTGGTATAATTTTGTATTTGTAGCACTTTGAGTCCAGAGGTGTTGCTGTGTATTCCAGAGCATTTTGGATTTGGTGGTGAAGGATTGCAACCATTTTCTGAGATGTTTCTGTATTTATTTTCTTTCCCTATCTCCCATGGCATACCTCTGGCTCAGTGCTTTTGAGAGCTAAGTACTAAAACCCTTTAGGTTCATTTAGCTGTTGTTTTCTGGGTTGCTTTAGAGTGATGACACCTATCTATTGATTACAGTGATTTCCATAACATGCAAAAAGAATAGGTGTGAAGGGTGATGCTTAGACTTCTACAGTTTTCTTTTTAATAATAGATAGTTATCAGTTTACATGGACGCCCCTGGATTCAGTAGTGTTTCCACAAAGCCCTGCAAAACTGATGGTGTCTGGCTGAATTAGACCTTTGTGTAAAATCTTTGAAAAGAAAAAGTAGCACTCACACTTCAGGTGATACTCTCCCTACCAGGAACTGTATTCTGTATTTGTCCTGCTTTTCCTTAGGGGATATCTAGTGAGCTAATGTCAAGTATGTTTGCTGACTTTGGCTTCTCAGAGTTAAGCATGAGTGACTTTAACTTGGATGTGTCTCTGCAGTGTTCGTTGGTTTCATATTGGTGTACTGGGAATTGGGACTTTTGATCATGATGGTGACTTGAGGCTCTAGGTAGGACTTGTCTAAGTAACAAGAGTCCTTTTTATTTCTTATCATGAAGGAAGTATTTCCACTTACTAAGTGGAAATGGAACATTGCTTGTTCACTTTGTCTTAGCTCTAACTGGTTTTGTTACCTGTCTGTACAGTTATCAAAACAAGGCACTTGATCTTCTCTTTTTAAGCTTTAACTGGTTTGCTTTCTTTGGCAATCCCATTTTAGATTATAATGCAGGAATGGGGAATAATAAGATGGGTTTGCCTATTCAGATTGCATTAAAGACAAATAAATACATGCATGGAATAGACTGTACTTGAAAGAAAAATAAACTTTAATGTGAAGTTTGTGACTGATAACAGGTAGATTTGCAGAAGTTGCTATGAAAAATTAGACATGTATTAATGCTTTGTGTTGTCATGGCATATGGCATGCCTGGGGAAGGGCTGGAGATCTGTGCAAGGGTTGTCTGCAAATCAGTTACTGGAAGTCTGTTTTTTTTGTTGTGTTCTGACAGTTGGTTCTGTAGATCATGTTGGTAATAGCCTCTTACTTGCATTGGAGAAGAGCATAAACCAGTTTGACCAGGTCTGAGATACTACTTTAGCCCCAGGCTCTCAAAGAGCTTGGGGTTTTTAGATCCACCCACCCTCCCAGAGGGGCTTCTGGAAATGGATGAAAGGCAGCCGTAGGATTTGAGGAATGTTTTCCCAGAAAGGTGTGCCATGAGAAATGATTGCAGATGGGAGTGGGATAAAAGGAAGAAAAATGGGATGCATTTTGGCCCCTGTAGGGTAGGACTCTGAAATGTTAATTTAATTTTTAAAATGGCACAAAGAAAAATGCCATCTCCATTGCAAAACCAGCCATGTAGTAACCTGCATTTGTATGTGCTTATTAATGCTATTTGAGGTATGTTAATGGCTTAAGAAAAGCTACTCATGAATTTCATCTGGGCAATAATTTGAATTTGAGTGCTAGGTTAGCACACTTTAATTGTATACAATTTTCTAAGCAATAAGGCATTTAGAATTTAATGCCAATAGAATTCGTGGGTGTCAGTGATGGATAACGGGTTAAAACTTAAACAGGGGAGGTTTAGATTGGATATAAGGAAGAAATTCTTTACTATTAGGGTAGTGAGGCACTGGAATGGGTTGCCCAAGGAAGTTGTGACTGCTCCATCCCTGGCAGTGTTCAAGGCCAGGTTGGATGAAGCCTTAGGTGACATGGTTTAGTGTAAGGTGTCCCTGCTTATGGCAGGGGGGTTGAAACTTGATGATCTTAAGGTCCTTTCCAACCCTAACTATTCTATGATTCTATGATTTAGTCTGTGTTCAGAGAGAAGTTTGACTCTTAACTCATGTGATCTTAAGCCTTAAAATATTCTCCTTCTTCCACAGAAGCTCAGCAGAAACTATGTAATTACTTGCTTTGACCCGCTGTTTACGCAAGTCTTGTCTTTTTAACAGATACGTATCTAAAACTGGAAGATGTGACCCGTAAGTTTAAAAAGCCTTGCATAATGGATGTAAAAATAGGTCAGAAAAGTTACGATCCGTATGCTTCAGCTGAGAAGATACAACAGCAGGTCAGCAAGTACCCGCTGATGGAAGAGATTGGCTTTTTGGTACTTGGCATGAGGGTAAGAACTTGTTTTGTTTTCAGATTCAGCTTATGCTGTGGCCTCTTGTTTCACACCAGGTACAGCAGCTAATAGCAAATGACAACCCTCTTGAGTTTTAAGTAAATGAAGTGTTAAGAGAATATGTTGGTAGTACTGGTATCAGCTGTTGTGTGAAGTATGTTCCAAAACACTGCTCTTGTTCACAACAAGTGTTTAACCTGGCTGTGCACCTTCTGGGGGATCTATATGCAACTTGGGTTCTGTATATGTATACAGGAAAGGAGTTGGAACAGACTATAGTTACTTAAAACTGAATGCTAGCTACAGTCAATTCTCGCATAGCAGATATTTGAAATTATCAAAGTGGGGTTTTTTTTGACTTTTAGGCTTTTCTCAGAGATTTACATACTGAACCAGTCTTTGTAATAATTTAATCATGAGCTGTATCTTTTAAAATAATGTTATCTCTATTTTTAAAATAAAGATAATTTTAATGTAATTTTCCTATTTAAGGAAGAGCAAGTTAGCTCTCAGAAGTGATGCATGTACTTGTAAGTAGCTGTTCCTGTTCTGCATTTAAAAAAGCTTTCCACCAGAAGAAAAGCCTATTTGGTGCATACATGCTTGAGGAACAGCTGTCAGGTGAGGGTTAGTTTGAGATGGATAAGGCCCTGCAGATGTCCGTGCTAGAGCTGCTACATTTCCTTACCTTGGACAACAAGAAAGATTCAATATTCAGTACTCTAAAACTTGAATGTAAAGCAAAGCTGTACAGAACATTTGTGGATCTGTAACATAAATGTGTTGATGTCAGTAATGAATTCCTGATGTAATGCCTTTGAAGTACTTCTTTTTTGCTATGATTGGCACAGGAATAACTTTCTTTTTGATGCGAGATTTTTATTTTCATTCTCACATACACAAAGCTAGGGCTTCTCAAGCTCTGCATCAACAAGAATGAATGGCTGAAGACTGATAAGCTTCCCCTTTGCTGTTAGATAGCAGTAGCACACAGATTGCACCATTGTTTGAAATAATTCTGATATCTCTGTAATGTTTTATACTTAATTGCCTAGGCTCTCAGCCTTAACTGTGTCTTGAGATAAGCTTCTACAGCTATAAATTAAAGTGGTCATGAGTACTAATTATGTAAGCCTATGAGAAAGAACGTGGGAGTTGAGTCAAAAACCAGCCAAACAGTTTAGATCAAGAAGGAAGGTTGGAGATTATAGCTTTGGATTTGGCTTATGTCGTTACATAACCTTTCTTATCTCATGTGCAAAACAATGTACTTAATATCCTTTGTTTCATGACAGTGCAAAAGGAACGAACACTCGCTTCCACAGTATTTTTGCTTGTGCCTATTGTTTCTAATGTTGTCATTTATTGATATCTTTACCTTGTTGCACAGATTCTTTCAGTTCCCTAATTTAAACTGTGTAGATAATGGTTCTCCTAAGCAATACTGTTTCCTATCCAGTATTTAAGTAGATGAGATTTGGTTTGTGCCTTTGGTACCAAACTGCATGTTGGAAGTTATTTCCCCAAAAGAATTCAAAAGGTACCTCCTCCTCTCATGCAGCACATAGCAAAGTCTAAATTCACAAGGCAGTTTTTCTGCTCAGCTTGCTGCCTTTTGATTATGGGGTATTTTCTGCCTGTCTGTTTGCTTTTTTTTTTTTTTTTTTTTTTTTTTTTTTTTGCAAGGTTCTGGTCATAATGTAAATTGCTCTTCTCTACAGGCATTTACTGCCTCTAACAGCTAACANTTCCTCCTTTTTTTTTTTTTTTTTTTTTTTTTTTTTGCAAGGTTCTGGTCATAATGTAAATTGCTCTCCTCTACAGGCATTTACTGCCTCTAACAGCTAACATACTAGGCAAAGGTTGCTAATCTTTGCTGGACAAAACATGGTGTAGCATGATTCAGAAAGTTAGAGGGGTTTGGTTTTAATCTCTCCATTCAGTTTTATTTTTAACATGGAAGTGGGCTTGCTTAGCAAGTTTCTATTTCAGAAGAGCAAGAGAAAAGAGGACCAGGAATAATAGAAAATGTAGTTATCTATGGCTTTTTTAAAGTGCACGTCATATAAGCTGTCATGAAGAGATACATGCAAAAATATATTACTGGTGTTTTCTTACCCCAAAATTTATTCATAGTAAGTTTTTGCACTAAAAGCCATCGATACAGCTTTGTGTTAAATACTGGCAAATAAGCAGACATCTGTTTCTATATAAAATATGTATGGTTTGTCCTTAGAGGAAATGAGTCTTCTATCTGGCAGAGCTTTGATTTGTGTACATAGTTCTGGCATTTGGTATGTGCTAAACTATATTCATCTTAATGCACTGAATAGACAGAATAAATGCAGGAAATACATTTAGACAATACAGTCATTTCAGTAACATTGCTTAAAATCCTAATTTCATCTTTAGTGGAGAGGTTCCTTTCCTTAACAGATGAGGACAAATTTTTTATGGAAGTAGTGAAAGTTTAAATAGAAATTGGAAACTAAAGTATGGTTGCAATATCAATTCAAGTTGCAATATGGTTTCAGTAGTAGACATGTAAATACATAAGAAGTATCTTCACAGAGTGTGCAGTAATAAAAATAGAGTATTTCATATGCTGGTGAATACAAGCAGAATGTGAAGGTTGTGATCTCAGTTTGGATTTGCAATCGAGTTAGAATCGACAATTCCTGATTTCTGCAGGTTTTCTTTTTCTTCCAGAACATCTTGATTGCAATATCACATAATCTGGAATATTTCTGAAGCATGTTTTTAAAGTGCAAACTGGTGATTACGTAACTTTACCAGTATAATCCATCATTTCCTTTTATTGTTTGTGCCTATGAGCTGTTGCATGCAGATGCCTCATCAAAGCTGTTTTTACAAGTGAGTTTCCTTATCTACAGCACATGTTCCTGCAAGATGTATTAAAACTGTCTGTAGCTAAGTCTATTGTATGAGTTCTTTATGAACCCTTTCTAGTATTGTGGAAATTTTCGTAAGTTCTGATGTCTTAATAACAAGATTTAGGAAAGGAGGAATAATAAAGCTATTAAATCCTGCATCTAGTGTTCATGTTCTTCCACAGTGAAAAATGACCAGAACTGGGTGTTTTACAGTTGTAAGTCTAATTTAATGAGGCTTAAGCAAACAGGAATAAAACCCCAAAACCAAAGTACAGCAAACCAAACCATAGCAAACCAAAGAAACCAACCAAAAACCCTGAAAAAAACACCCAAACCTCCAAACAGGCAAGACCCCCCCAAGTCTGGAAATAAATGTCTGCGATGGTTGAATTGAGCAGTGACCCATGGCACTGGTTGGTTTCTCTGTGCTGGCATTGTTACCCCTGTGCACTGCTGTCTCCTCTGCTTTTCCCGTTTCGCTCCCTGGTTCTTGTAGTTGATTTTGACTTCCCTGTTTCTCACCTGAGGGTTCTGAATCCTTGCTGTGGAACTGAAAGCAGTAATTCCTCAGAGTCTGGTATCTGAGTGAATTGAAGGGTGTGTTTCAGAAGCACTTCATTTGTGGGATCTGGGAGATTCATCTGTCACCCTCTTGGGCAAATTCTAGCAGATGGGTACCGTGGTGTGTTATTTTCAGCATTTTTCCTTACTTGAAAGATTCATCATGTATATGACAGCTGGTCTGCATGCGTCCTTGTGGCTGATAAGGTTTCCTCTATGTTAGAAGAATGCTATGATGGATAAGAGATTGCCTCTTTTTCCTCCCTATTATATGAAAAAGGAGGCATAAAAGACAGTTATTCTAATGAGGTGCTCTCGAAGTTCTGGGAGTCCAAAATTGTATATTAAGCTACCTTTAAAATGATACATGATTTAACTGTAGTGTTGTTGCTTCTTTTATTTAGGAGATTATTAGTCTGCTTTTTCACTGAATTAGTTTCAGCATAATTTTATTTTACAATTTATTTATGTAAGCATCTTACTAAAACTTTATATAGATTGTTACAGCATTTGGTGGTGTACTTGATCATATAAAGCACTCTGTTGAATATCAGAAGAACAAAGAAACAAACCAGAGAGAATAATATACAAGTATAGTTTTAGAAACTGGGGAGCAGGGATGCATCCTTCCTGTGCTGAGTTTTCACAAGCAGGGGTGAGTGTAATTTCCTCACTTGTGGTCTAGCAACAACGAAGTTTTTAAAAAGAAAAAAGAAACAAAGGGAGTGTGTGTGTTTTGATAGATGGATTTAGATAAATGGGCCTGCTCTCAGCAGAGTAATAGTTGCAGCGTAACAACAAAGCAGTAGTATCAAATAAGAGAATGTATTTAAAAATTCTTCTTCTTCTGTTACTTTCTTTTGAAATATTTTTTTTTTTTTTTACTTTTGGAAAAATTAAAAAAAAGGCTTGTTAAAAGTCAGTGTTCAAGTCTGCCACTGTAGTAGGATCAATCCCTGAGAGATTACAGGGCTGCAGAGAAACCTGGGTTCTTCTGACATGCCCCTATATTTACATAGGGACGATCATGAGGTCCAGGCAAAATGTACCCAGCTGTGGATGTGGGTCATGGCCTGGTGCTAGAGATACCCCTTGCGAAGATAGTGGACTGATGCTGAATTTGGATGTCCTCAGGTTAGGTGGGGTGCTGCCTGCTTACTTCCCGCTTTCAGTGTGGCTCCAATTTGGGCAGCAGGTGGGGTGCTGACCTTCAGATGCCAGTTATGGGTGCAGAGGTGCCTTTCTGTACACAGAGAACTGTGTAATATTTAAACACTTGCTTGCTCTTACATGTGTGAAAGTAAGATGGGATGATAAGTATATTTATGGGAAAAATACAAAGGGTGAATAGATCAGCCCTTTGCCCTTTCAAGTCTGGATCCCTTAGCATCAGAGCATGTATCTCTGATCTCCCTGTGCTTTCATAGAATAACAGGGCCCAGGCTGCACGTGCATGGCATGCAGGGGTGCTGGGATGGGCACTGAGTGCTCCATGGGAAACTGCTACCCAGGCACCAGCAAGTGTGGGAATATCAGCAGCACATGAGTCCATATCATGTGTGCAATCAGGGTAACCTTGGCTCTGCAGGTACCCATCTGTATTATGCTCTGTGTGCATGCTCAAGATAAATTCCCCCCTGCCCAGTTTCAGTGATGTGGATTAGTTAATTTTTCTTGCAGATGTGAAAGAGTTCTGCAGCTTACTTAGAGATTTTTATTTGTGCTAGCAGTATCTCTACCAAACAGGGTAGTCTTAATTAATATGTATTTAAATTGTACTTTCTGGAAGTTAGGGAGTTGCCACAGGTAAGCATTTGAACAGCATGTGTTGTCTTCTGCCTCACCATGGAAGTCTGTACCAAATTACTGTAAATAACATTACATAACATTTGATACTTTTTTTTTCCACAGTCCAGTCTTCAGCTTTATGTTAAAGGTTTCCAAATCACAGAATCGTAGAACAGTTAGGGTTGGAAAGGACCTTAAGATCATATAGTTCCAACCCCCTTGCCATAAGCATGGACACCTCACACTAAACCGTGTCACCCAAGGCTTCTTCCAGCCTGGCCTTGAACACTGCCAGGGATGGAGCACTCACAACTTCCTTCGGCAACCCATTCCAGTGCCTCACCACCCTAACAGGAAAGAATTTCTTCCTTATATCTAATCTAAACCTCTTCTGTTTAAGTTTGAACCCATTACCCTTTGTCTTATCACTACAGTCCCTAATGAAGAGTCCCTACCCAGCATCCCTATAGGCCCCCTTCAGATACTGGAAGGCTGCTATGAGGTCTCCATGCAGCCTTCTCTTCCCCAGGCTGAACAGCACCAACTTTCTTCAGCCTGTCTTTGTATGGGAGATACTCCAGTCCCCGATCATTGCTATGGCCCTCCTCTGGACTTGTTCCAAGAGCTCCATGTCTTTTTTTTTATGTTGAGGACAACAGAACTGCACACAATACTCCGTGAGGTCTCGTGAGAGCAGAGTAGAGTGGCAGGATCACCTCCTTCAACCTGCTGGTCATGTTCCTTTTGATGCAGCCCAGGATACAGTTGCTTTCTGGGCTGCAAGCACACACTGCAGTCGGCTGATGTTCATTTTCTCATCGACCAACACCCCCAAGTCCTTCTCCGCAGGGCTGCCCTGAATCTCCTCTCTTCCCAACCTGTAGCTGTGCCTGGGATTGCTCCAACCCAGGTGTAGGACCTTGCACTTGTCATGGTTCAACTTCACGAGGTTGCCATCAGCCCACCTCTCAAGTGTGTCAAGGTCCCTCTGGATGGCATTCCTTCCCTCCAGCGTATCCACCGAACCACACAGCTTGGTGTCATCAGCAAACTTGCTGAGGGTGCACTCAATCCCACTGTCCATGTCAGCAACAAAGATGTTGAACAAGACCGGTCCCAACACCGATCCCTGAGGGACACCACTCGTCACTGGCCTTAAACCAGACACTGAGCCATTGACCACAACTCTTTGCGTGCGGCCATCCAGCCAGTTCTTTACCCACCAAGTGCTCCACCTATCAAATTGATGTCTCTCCAATGTAGAGACAAGGATGTCGTGTGGGACAGTGTCGAACGCTTTGCACAAGTCCAGGTAGATGATGTCAACTGCTCTACCCCTGTCCATCAGTTCTGTAGCCCCATCATAGAAGGCCACCAAATTGGTCAGGCAGGATTTCCCCTTAGTGAAGCCATGCTGGCTGCCACCAAGCACCTCATTGTTTTTCATGTGCCTTACATGCCTTCCAGGAGAATCTGCTCCAAGAGTTTGCTAGGCACAGAGGTGAGATTGACTGGTCTGTAGTTCCCTGGGTCATCCATTTTCCCTTTCTTGAAAATGGGGGTTATATTTCCCTTTTTCCAGTAGTTGGGAACTTCACCTGACTGCCATGATTTTTCAGATATGATGGACAGTGGCTTAGCAACTTCATTTGTGAGCTCTTCAGGACCCACGGATGGATTTCATCAGGTCCCATGGACTTGTGCACGTTCAGGTTCTTAAGATGGTCTCGAACTGGATCTCCTACAGTGGGCCCAAGATCTTCATTCTCACAGTCCCTGCATCTGCCTTCGAAGACTTGGGTGGTGTGGTCAGAGCCTTTGCCACTGAAGACCAAGGCAAAGAAGTAATTCATAACCCCAGCCTTCTCCATATCCTGTGTAGCCAGTTCTCCTGACAACTTTCAGGAGGGTGCCTACATTGTCCCTGGTCTGTCTTTTATTCACTATGTACCTATAGAATCCCCTCCTGTTACCTGTAACATCCCTAGCCAAGTTTAATTCTAAGTGGGCCTTAGCTTTCCTAACCTGGTCCCTAGCTTCCCGGACAACATCCCTGTATTCATCCCAGGCCACCTGTCCTTGCTTCCACCTTTTATAAGCCTCTTTTTTTCCTTCAGAGTTTTTTCAGCAGCTCCTTATCCATCCAAGGTCTCCTGGCCCTCCTGCTGCACTTCCTTCTAGTTGGGATGCAGCACTCCTGAGCTTGTAGCTGGTGATCCTTGAATATCTACCAACAGTGTTGGGCCCCCCTGCCCTCTAAGACTGTATCCCATGGAACCTTACTAAGCAGGTTCCTGAAGAGGCCGAAGCCTGCTGTGTTGAAGTCCAGGGCAGTGAGTTTGCTGCACGCTCTTCTCATGGTCCTGAGGATCTTGAATTCTACCATCTCATGATCACTGCATCCAAGGCTGCCCTGGAGCATCACATTTCCAACGAGTCCTTCCCTGTTGGTGAGCACGAGGTCAAGCAGGGCACCTCTCCTTGTTGGCTTCTCTGTCACTTGCAGAAGGAGGTTGTCTTCCACACAGTCGAGGAACCTCCTGGATTGCTTGTGCTAAAAAAAAAAGGAAAAAAAGCAGCACACCCCGAGTGCAAGGGATGAGCCTTGCCCTGGGAAAACCACCGGCTTGATCATGGTATCTCCCCTGCCAGGTACACCTGCCATAGTGTACCTCACAGTTGAGATCTTCCAAGGGTGGTGCTTTTATAAAGACCACACTGGACCAGCGTTTTGATTTAGCTCAAGGTTTCCTTCAGTTGAAGAATGTCAGGTGAACTAACTGTAGTTGAAAAAAGGATATAAAAATGTGTGTGGGTATGCAAGCAGCAGTAGTTTAACACCTCAAGGGGGAGAAAAAGCCCAAGTGCAGGTTGAGAAAGTCTGAAGAGATAATTTCCCTTGACAGTTAATTATCTGGATTTTTGATGTGCTGTCTATACTGAGTCCCTACTAGTACTAATTAAAACCCTGAATCTGTTAGCATGCTAGATTGCAGTTCTGCGTATGCAGGAACCTGAGGAATGGGAGCTGCTTGTAGGGCACAAGGAGGAGCCTCCACATTGTCAACCAAAACAGCTCAGATCTTGCATAGTAAGGATGTATAAAAATCGCTGATGAAGCAGGAGTTGTCTTGAAGGCAGTGTTTTACGGATCATAGAAGGAGTTTTGTCTTGGACTATACAGTTGTCCTGGGTTCAGCAATTGCAGTCAGCTTTTCTCCTCCTTAGTAGCTGTGTTTTGACTTAACCTGGGAACAAGGCTGATAAGGCCGATGTTTTTGGTTGTTGCTGAGCAATGTTTGCCCTGACCAAGGACTTTGTGACCCTCATGTTCTGCCGGGGAGGAGGGGAGGCCGGGAGGAAGGAGGGACAAGACCCAAACTGACCAAAGAGGTATTTCGTACCATAGCACGTCATGCCCAGGAGGTAACTAGGAGTGATCCTGAAGGGCGAGTTCTCTCAGGGTGTTGGAGGAGGTTGGTCGGTCAGCACTCGGTTGGGTTGGGGTGTTGTGAGTTATCTGTCAGTGGTTGGTGAGATGCTGTATTCACTTCCCTTGTTATTTCCTTTATCATTATTACTATTGGTGGTAGCAGTAGTGATTTGTGTTATACCTTAGTTACTAAACTGTTCGTATCTCAACTTGTGGGAGTTGCATTCTTTTGATTCTTCCCCCATCCCTCTGGCAGCAGGGAGGGCAAGAAAGGGGGGTTGAGTGAGTGGAGCTGTGTGGCTGTGTTTAAACCACAACAGTGAAACTCATGAATACAAAGCAAACATGTAACAAGCTGTGGCAGGTGGGCAAGAAGTAACATTTTCTTGTCTAATAATTTCTTGACCATTGTTAAGGTTACAGGTCTGACTTCTTTATCTTGTCATTGCTTTGACAGAAATGGGCTAGTACAGACAGCTGCAACAAGAGGGATACAAGAAAAGGCTGATTCAAAGGCAAATATGCTTTTGGGAAGGGCTAGCAGCAGATTAGTAGCAGTGACAGCATGAACAAAAGCATGGTCTATAGACTAGGAAGTTGAGTTTAGTCTTTTGCTGTGCAGCTCAACCATCCCTGTGGTTTGGGGGGGTGTGTGTGTGTGTGTGGAGGGGTGGGGTGGGTAGGTGAGGGTGAAGCAAGAACTGGTGAAAGCTAATTTCTGTTAGAGCTTATGTTTCTGTTCCTCTCTTTTCTGAATGGGGCTTAATTTATTTGTGTTTAGTTGAGGTTTTTCAGGAATGTCTCAACTGCAAGAAAGTGACTATTTGAGCGAAGGCTTGAAGCGGTATTATGAGACAGCTCTCTGGCTAACATGGAGAGCACTTTCATCATTACCTATATATATTGTCCTTCAATGCTACTGTCTGCAGCCAAGCCCCTTGGTTAACCAAGGGGGTTCCGAGTCTTTGCTTGTTCACAAAATAGTTAAATATAAGTTACCCTGCTGGTATGTGTGTGGGACTTAACAGTTTGTCATTGACTGTTTTGTATAGTTAAAAACGCACTGTTAACGCCATATATGCACATCTGCCTTGGGTATTTTAACCTATATGGAAAAGGTGTTTGGGGGAATGGTTTTGCACAAATTATGAGAAGAAGTAGGGTGGCTTCACAGGAAACCTAGCTCAGAAGCACAGGGGCTGATGTCCTGCTCCAGCGTTTCTCTGGAAAACAGAATGAGCTTGCAGATCTTAATCAGCATTTTTGAGCAAGTGCCCATGTCACACAAACTGCTAGCTCCTACAGGGAAGAGATAAGGTTCTGGGAAACAAGATTATTCATCTGGGAGTGTGCTGCAGTGCTGGTGTGTGGTGGAAGCTGCCCCTACACCAACTAAATGAGAACGTTCAATACGGTGTAAGTGAAAACCTAGGTGTAGTCATCAGAGTCCTGATTCTCTCCTATTTTTTTATTTTATTTTTGCTTTATTTAATTCCCTTTGGCTTGTGACTCTTCTGAATTTAAAAAGTTCTTGAAACTTTTTGTGTGTTTTTGAAAATTATTTTGGTACCTGCAGTATTTACATAAATAATCTTTGGGTTCGTATGTTCCATGCTGTGCCTCTCCTATGTGCTTTGAGAGAGGGGAAAAAAAAACCCAAATGTGGTGAAAAATGTTTGCTTTTGTGAAACCCAACTCACCCTTATTAGATGCTGGTTTAGAAGAACTCAGCTCTGCCATGCATTTCTGCAATTTGTAGACATCAGGGCCTCAGTTTCTCTAAGTAACATAACAGTGGAAATAGGAATGACAACAGTGTGAAGCGTCTTCTACCAAGTGAGTTTAAAGATTCAGGCTTACAACTACTATTGCTTTAGAATAACCAGAATTATTTACTGTCCCTTCAATTCATGGTTGATGACTTAAGTCAGTTTCTGCACATTGTAATCTAACTTCCTTGGGAGCCCTCAATTTAATCATCTTTAGCTTTTTTGTCAAAATAAGAGCTATTTGAGACTTGTCAGGTACTTTGCAAAGCAGAAGTTATGGACCTTTGTTTTCAGACTGTGCTTGTGGTGGTTTGGATGGGGAGGAGAGGTTTTGGGGGGCTCCAATGAAAGCAGGGAGTTCTTCTATTTGTGGTTATTGCTTACATAGCACTCCTTTTATGCACTGATGTTTTACTGTCCTGGGTTTTCTGTAGGCTACAGCAAGACAAAGGTCCCAAAGGAGGGCATGGGGGCAGGTGCCTCACTGGTGCGCCGTCACTTGTTTCTTGTGGAATCCTCTCTTTTTATGGCAGGTGAAGGGGAGGGGGAGGGACAGAGCGTTGCAGCCCACATGGGTGCTGTAGGGTTGGGTGGTCTGAACAAGTGCCAAGCACAAAAGTTTCTGCCAGAGACAACTGCCTGCTTGGTAACACCATTATTTCTGCAAATAAGAATTGTCTACACTCTCATAAACAAATTATACTTGGGCCTGGCTGGGTGTCATGATTCTACTATGGAAATTATTTCAGTTAGAGAGAAAATGTGTCTCTCTGTAAAACATTTTTGAATTTAGTTGTTAAGCTTGTACAACTCCTGATATGGACAAAACTGTACCCGAATGAGTTGCCTCCTTTTCAGGCGAGAGCTGATGTACTGTTATCGAGGCTGGAACCAAGCTTTCACTCGGCTGCTGGCATTTATTTCATATAACCTCATTTGTGTCAACAATTACAGTTTCTGATGGATCTCATGGAGCTGGGTCTTCCTGGTCACGTCATAGTATTTCTTACGGTTTTGCTGTTGTAATAATTATTTTTACAGTTCTAAGAACTGCAGACTAATTGCATTGTGTTCTTTATCATGTCTTACTGCTTCAACATTCATAGTGACGTGGGTAGGAGTATGATAGTTTCAAGCTGTAGCATTGGTTTGCAAAGCAGGTGCCATACACAATGTTTTCCCGAAATGGACGTGTTGCTTTTTGCTAACGTAGTGTCTTTCTAATGAAGGAAAGCTGCAGCTTAGACCCCAAGGTGTCAAGGGGAGGATTTTGCAGATCAGAGCACTAGAGGGCAGTGCTGACCTTTGCAAGTGAAAGTACGCGAGTGCTTAAACGGTTCCAAGGGTTTTGTAGCCTGTCTGTAAGGTGTCTCTTGGCTCTGCAGAAATATTGGTGGTTCCAAACAAGTACAGAGTTCCCTCCTTCTTTCTTGCAGGTTTACCATGCCTCTTCTGATAGCTATGAGACACAAAACCAGCACTATGGAAGGAGCTTGACAAAGGAAACAGTAAAGGATGGTAAGGGAGTTTGTGTGTCAGAATTTAGTGCTCTTGGGTAATTTTCATTTATTTACTTACGTATAGAACTGTATGGTAAAAGTAGTCTGTGTGTTGCCATTTTAAAAATCCCTTTTCCCCCTACTTTTGCCAGGTGGGTCATTGGCTGTTTCTTGTATCATGTGAACTACCTGCTGAACTAATTGGCTGTAACAGTGGTGTAAACTATAGGAATGACCTCATCACTACCATTCTTTAGTAGCAGTCTACTAAAGTAGTACTACTTTAGTAGAGTACAGTCTTTTCCTACTACTAAGGGGGTGATAGTGGTAGAAATAAATTTCTTTGCAGCCTTGAAACTGTAATGAAATAGAAATCCTTTAGAAGTATTTAATGTTTTTACAATATGTATATTTTTATATCTAGTTGTCTCCTGTGAAGATGTCCTGTCTTTTAAATTAGAAAGCTACTATAAAGGTGTCTTTTGATTTAAGGGACCTTCTTGATTGAAGTCAATCCATGTGTTGCTCTAAAGTAACAATAAATAAAAATGCTGCCATTATGGCTGCTTGGTGATAACAATTTCAAAGTAGGTATCGATTGACATCTATTCAGCTGTCCCCCACTGAGGGACAGAAGGACACACCCCTCTCCAAAGCTGACACTAACTTGTCAGCTGTGTCTCTCATGACAAAGAGCTGCTTGAGCTTGTTTGTCCCTGAAGGGTTCAATGGATCCCTGCCCAAAACTTGCCCAGTCCAGGTATTTGCTGAAATGACCTGGGGAGCAGGAACCAAGTTTGTCTACTGATTTATACATTGATAGTTTACTTACAGTCCAAACCCAGTCTATAGTATTACACAGCAGACCTTACACAGGTGTGGTAACTGAAGATATTAGAGTTCACAGAGTTCACGGTTCACTTCTGATGTAGATAGTATCTTTTCAGTCAGTTATTATGTGAGTGCTGTCTGTTTTTTCTCATCAAGACCTATTCTCATCCCGAAAGAAATAAAGTCTGTTTTCTTTTCAGAGGTGAAAATAATCCCAGATCGTGTCTCTTTTTTTGCAGGCATCTCAAAGTTTTTCCACAGTGGGTACTGCTTGAGAAAAGATGTGATTGCTGCCAGCATTCAGAAGGTTGAAAAGATTCTGGAGTGGTTTGAAGGCCAGAAGCAACTTAACTTTTATGCAAGCTCACTGCTGTTTGTTTATGAAGGTTCCTGTCAGCCACCAACCATGCGATTGGGTGATGTCACCTTGGCAGAGAAGGGAGGAGTGCCCAAAGGACTGTTATCAGGTGGAGATGTACTGGAGTATAATAATAATATTCACGTAATAAATTCTACAGAGAATGGAAAAATTGAGGCCTCTGTAGGTAAAGGCTTGTCCAAATTTTATGCACTTCACAAAAAGGCATACTCAAAGAGGCATCACAGTCAACTCTCACTAAAAGTTGAAAACTTGGAGCAAGACAACGTGTGGAAAAGCAGCACGTGTATTACGCAGGAGCATCTGAACGGAAATGTTATACCCCAACTAGAAAAAGTTTTTTGTCACATGCCAGCTGACATCAAGGAAAGTGCAAACGTAGAAGTCCGAATGATAGATTTTGCTCATGTGTTTCCTAGCAACACAAAGGATGAGGGCTACATTTATGGTCTGAAGAATTTAATCACAGTACTTCAAAATATTTTGGATAACTAAATTCTTTGCTATGTTTTTTACTGGGGGCCAATGATAAGAGTAACAACGTGAAGAATTTCTGCACTTGTAATGCTGTATAACTGGGTTTCTATTGTTCTATATTTTATTTGTCTTTGTACTTTTGGTAGAAGGGTTTAACTTTTTATAATCTCACTCAGGAAAATAACTGATAGTTAATTAGGGAGTGTGAAAGGATGAAGATACTTAAGATTAAGCAGGATAGGTAAATTAGAATGAAATGTGTATGGTTGGCTTAAATGCAAGGAGTACAGCTGTACAATAAGCAAGGGTTCTGATAGTTCTCCTTACGACTTTAGCATAGGTAACATTTGCCCACTTAGCCTTGACACTGAGCCGTACCTCCATTAGCAGGTTTTTAGAATATGGACTGAAAACTAATGTGCAGGATTGATGTCCTCAATACTGCTCTCTCGTGTTTACTGTGTTTGAATAACTGGAGTTAACCCTGCCTTGAGAGCAATCCCATTGAGTCAGTAGTCTAACCTGGAAGCCAGTGTATCAAGAAGTGCTTTTCAATGTTACTGGACAGTATTGCTGTTCTTTCAACCCTGCTGTGGGCACTTCCCCTCTGTGGTTGTCTGTAATGGATGTTCACCACAGACAAGCTACATGGTAATTTGTGTTGAGGTGCTAAGAAAATGCTGGAGTAGAATACCGTAACAGGCTTAAACTGCACAACTGCTAGAGAAACTGTTTGTTCCTAAGAAAGAGTAAAAAAAGGTGAATGGGAGATGTTCCAGCAACTAATTTGCTTTAGGAGGATAAGTCAATCTCTTATGTTATGACTAAGAAAAAATGCCTTACTCCTTTGTTCAGATGGCACTTCTCCGAAAACATTAGTTTTAAATGCAAACTAATTGAAAGGGGAAACAAAGTGTTTTGAGTAAGCATACAGAGATTTCCTCTAGCCCTTTGCTGCTTACGTTTTTTGCAACAATGTTTCACATTTCCACTGCTGGAGAGCCCTGACTGGAAATGAGCAGTATAGGTGAAGGACCCTTTACTGCAAAGATCCAGTTCAGCCCTGGAGCAAGCAGATATACCTCTGCGTTTGCAGTGGAGTTGTGGCTCTCTTACCCTGGGCTAAGGAAGCTGGCTCATTTATTTATTATTAGTTCTTAATGACACACAGGTAAGCTGTATAATTTGAAAGCTGTCCCACTTCCTTCTTTTCCACAGGAAAAAATCAAGCTTTCATAGAGAATGTTTGAGATCAGGCTGATGTATCCAAAGCATTTTTGGTGTCTCTTTTCTGTATGCTGTGTATGTGGCTACCAGGTGTGTACAGTCAGCTATACAAAAAGTTGGGATGAAGAAGTCTTGCCATCCGTAGAGCAAGACTGTAATGCTTTAAGCAAGTCCCAGAAGTGAAACTTCTTAAAATGGACTTTATCATTGAAAATTTACATCTTTCATGTGTAGACTTAAGGTGACACTGTGGCCTTGCTGCTCTCTCTTAATGACGTTCTGCACTGTGCACGCATTTGTGTACACATCTTTGCAAGTTCTTGATTTGACATCTGTTTTCTATATCAGAAAGAGATAAATACTTTTTCAAGCAAGTACACTGTTTTAAATAAAGCTGAAATTTTAGCTCTATTTGAGAACTTGGATTGGTTGGAAGCAGTGGTGTGTTATGTGTAGAAATACATGATTTAAACTTCAGAGCTAATATCAGCCAGTACATTCAAGAATGAAACCAGTCTTGTCAGGAACATAATGTTTTTGAAGCATGGGAAAAGATGGGTTGCAGGAGGGGCGGTGTCATTTTGTTGAAAGCTTTATGCAATCAAGGCTGAGGAGAAAATACCAGTAAGAGAAAGTATGTTTTTCTACCTGGTATTTTCATTGCACCACATAGTTATAATATATTCCCTATTCTCCATGAACTAATTTAAGCCATATTTGGGAAAGAGTTTGTGGTTTTGTTTGCTTTGATGCTGGTTTCTCTGTTAAGACTTTGTTGTTCTATCCCGTAAATGATCAACACTAGAATAGTCTAAGCTGGTAGTGGCCTTGTGTGATAAGGTTACAATGTTTTATAGAAAATACAGGGGAAAACATTTATACATCCAAATCTTTGTCCTCTGTAATTCATCTCTTCTGGATTTTAATCCATTTTGTGCCAGAGAAACCAGACATCTGCCTCAATGAATTCAGTCATTGGAAAATGATCTGTATGCTCTTAATATAAGTGCATTCTCCTGTCTCTGCTTTAAGATATGTCTTCAGTGTTTGAATGCTCTTTAAGTATTGATTGTTGTGTTGACTTTGGCAGTGTTTGTAATGCACCTGGAATATTGTTAAACTGTCAGAATATTTTGAATAAAAAAAAAATAAAATAATTTTATCCATTTTTTTTTTACCAGTAGTTATTATGGATGTATTTCTGTTAATTTAAAATGTAGTTTGAGAGATAACAGTACTTTTAATTGGAAGTTGTGTAAATAAAGCTTGCTCTAGAGGTGTTTTGGCATAGTGCCAGCGTGAATTTAAGCCTGCAAAGGTGTAATATTCACATTGTTCTTGCACATTTTGGACTTGGTGTTTCTAGTGTCTTTGAGCAGATTGTCTTCAGTTATAGTTGGAGATGTATTCATAGAAATTATTAAACAGATTAGAGAATTAGAAAGAAGATGAAGAGGGAGGCACTGAACATATGCATTGTCATCAGTCTCCCTCCAGTGATGCCTCTTTTGTCCTCTGCATGGAGCGTACAGAACAGGTGACAGTGTAGTGGAAATCTTTACAGAAATGGTAACAAGACTTACAGGTATTTCTGTTCTGTGAAGCTGAAAGCAGGTCCCTTCCCCAGTCTGGGTGTGGTATATCTGAGTGCTGATGTCATTGATGAAGCCTGTCTGATTTTAAGCAATAAGAGTTTTTGATTTAGCATAATCGATTGTCAAAAGGGAAGATTCATGGAGGTATTGTTATTCATGTACTCTCTGAGAGTATACTTCTCTGAAGACTTTCTACCTAGATGATTGTGAGAATTGTCTATAGGCTTACCTAATGAAAGCTTGAATTATATAAAGTTTTATAAAAAAGCATTTACATATATGGTATTTTTGGATATGGGTGGAATTTGTTGCGTAGGTTACATTGGAAATTATTGTACCCTTACGAAACGTTTAAAGTATTTTAATCAAATAATTTTATGAACTGGAGATGTTATTTGTATGTGATTCACATGAAACTTGTACTGTTTTTCTATTTTTCTCGGCTGTAATGCGTAGTCAGACCATTATTTTCCATAACCCTACAGTTCAATGGAGAACTTCAAAAGCACTCTGTAGATAGGAAATCATTAATCCCCTTCAGTTTAACAGAGTGCATATATTCTTGAAACACTTTGGTGTACATGATACTTAAAGTGATGTTAGTGTATTATACACCTAGAGACCCAATAAAACTTTCTCACCTGCAGAGAGCTCCTGCTGAGCCCAGTCTGGATTATGCAGTATTTTAAAAGGGCCTTTTCACAGGTAAAAGCAATGAAGGGAAGAAGGCATCGCCTGCGCTGGCCATGTCAGGTGGGGGTGTTCACAGGCTGAGCTTAAAATCATTTTACTGTACTGTCAAGTATAGGAAGGATAGAAACTCACATCCACATCTGCTATTTAAAGTTATGATTAGTTGCCCATCTTCCCTTTTTTTCCTCCAAGTAAGCCGTCCTCCTGAGTGCCTTTGTCATCCCTTGCCACTAGTAACCTTCTGTGTGGAATGACTTAAAAGTAAAATTTTTATTTCCTAAAATCTCATGCCCCATAACTGCTCTTAAGGTATTGAAAAACACCATCAAAATGCCTCAAATGCTCTGGGAAATGCAATTTCCCTTTTGTACTCTTTCCTGTGAAAGAATTGGAATGGAATGTTAGTGGAGAGTGTGCTTGGATGGGAGTCTGGGTTGTAGGCTTTATGAAACTTCTTTGTGTTTCGAAGAGAGCATTTTGGGGACAAGGTGAGTGACAGCCAAACTGTGTGAAGTTTTCTTTGTCTTTCTGCAATTAATAGAGTTGTGTTTAAGCAGGTAGCATAGTGGGAAGTGGTGAAAGTTCATACAGAGTCCTGAGTAGGACATCTGGTCAGGTCTGCAGTGTGGGTAGCAGCCACAGGTCAGACCCAAAGACTGCAAGTCTTACAGTATCTGGCTGGGAAAATAGACTGGGCATGTTCATTGAGGTACAACAGATCATGGCAGGGTGTTAGCTGGGAGCAGATTCACCTCAATAGCCACAGGCCAATACTGCCTCTTTTCTATCATCACAGCAATCTAAATGAAACCTGCAGAGAATTCTGTCATCTGAAGGCCACATACAACTATTTGAGCAGTGTCTGAAAGGGGAAGAAATGAGAAAGCTAAGGGTTGTACAGCAGAAAACACTTCAAAAATAAATGATGCTGTGCTTTTGTTTTGTGGAGATAGCCCCATGTATTTGGAGTTTGTTATATGATATTCAACACAACATAGTCAGAACAAAGGTACTTTAAAACCACCCCAGTTTGAATCATGTACACTGGTTCAAATAGTTATTTCTCTAAAAAGTGACCTATGAAGTAATATCCAAATGTGATATGTGTTGCACCCGACTATAAATGGAACTAGAGTGCACAAAGGCACTTTAATACTCTGGGAGCTATACTGGAAGGTAAAGGAAGCATGTGAAATTGCAGCTGATGTGGTGGTGTTAATTGTTCTCAAAAATTTGACGCTAATGATGTTTGATGGGTGAATGTGTCTAGTCTGGTCTCAGCTCTTTGATTCCAGTGTCTAAAGCCGTCGCTCAATCTCTGTGATTTGGATGTGTTTGTAATTTCATTTGCTGTTCTTTGCCGTTACTGGACTGCAGGGGGAATTGTTAATTTTACATGTGTTTATTTTATAGACCATTGTACTATGCTATCTACCAACTTTTGTAACTTAATTATAAGTGATATTTAGGGTAATTCTAATAGCTGTATATTTGGCAAATTATTAAAATTTTCTGCAAGTGACTTGCAAGTATAATTGATTTCTTTTTAATACAGGATGATTGTTGAGAAAGTGTTTTCTTGGCTGTACCTGTACTGATGAATCCTTCTTTCTCCTCTTTTCTGTGCTGTCTAAAATGGGTATTTACATGAGATTTACCAGTTCTGCTTTACTGCCATATTTTTGTCAGGGCATCCATTGCCATTATTTGTTGGGAATGCCTGCCTTGGTATACAAGAGTCACCTCTATAGAATGGGGGGGAATAATCCAAATACACACACCATAAAAATACCAAACACTCTGTTTAAATACAAAAAATGCCAAACATTCTTTGTTTAAAAACAAAGAAATGGGTTTTTGATCAGAAGTCCTCGATTCGCTTCATTCACGCAAACTGTTGGTCAGTGTTGCATTTGATTTCCATAGCAGTGCCCCAGTCTTTTTCTGAAAACTTTACCTAAAAGGAAGTGCTTCTCTGAATCAGAAAAGGATTGGAAAAGACGAAGTCATCCTTGTAAGTGAGACACAACAACAATAAAGATTTTTTGTAACTTCAGGACAGTTCAGGCCTTGATGAGTAACTAGGAAATGGCTACTTTACTCCAGAAATGTTGAACCTCAAGGTTACCTTTAATGTTTGATTGAAAGCTATGAAAGTCGCAGCTTAAGGGTCTTGATTTTTCTCCTTGCTGTTTCAGAAGGGTGAGTAGTTGGGTAGTAAAAGGAAGGCAGAGATGAAAGTGTGGAAAAGCTACACATTCCTTTGGTCCTCTGGGGTGTGAAGTGAGCTACGGCGAGGTGTTCTCAGGACATACACTGAGCTGTGTATGAAAGAATTTACTGCCTGTGTTAAGTCAGTAAGTTACTGTTTTGCAGATGTGCAAACTAAATTAAATGAATCAACTGATGGGCATCATAGTTGTAATTACATTGGAGCAGTTGGTACCAATTAATAGAAGCTTTCAGCTAAGGGCCAGTCCCTGCAGTTATTTTGGAATATAGAGCATAGTAGTCTTGTTTTACACCCCACCTTCAACTAAATGAATTAAACTGCTTATGCAGGGCATCTGTATTTGTAATTTCCACAGTCCTTCAAAATCGTTGTGGAAAGCACTTTAACAGGTCCATGGGAGTCTGTGTGTGTTTATTACAAGGCCTTTTGCATTTGCAATCAGTTCCCTAATTTGAAAGCCAGCAGACACAGCCCTCCAGTTTCACTGTAGATCTGTTTGGTTTTGGGGAGGGTGTGTGTGTGTGTTTTGTTTTGAAAATGTGTTGTCTTGTACACTAAAAGCTTTCTAAATGTGTCTGGTAGTCTTAATACTGTCCTGTGGGTCTGCGCAGCCTTCCTGCTCCAGAACAGAGGAAATGACTGAAAAGGGGGTCAGACTAGAGCTGTGGCAAGAAGCATAGGTTTGTGAGGATCTAGTTTTTATTGGCTTTTAAAGAAAAAAGATCTGAATGGTGGCTATGCATGGGAGAATCTCCTAAGTAAAACCTCATTTCCTTGTTCTAAAGTCAAGGGAGAACCATGCTCCTTCGTTTCCTCCTTAACCCACTTGTCAGTAGTGTATCGCCCACATGGGGTTACTCTGTCTCTCTGCTGTTTGCTTTCTTGAGTGGTTGAGTGGAACATGTCAGAGAGCTGACATGGCTGACAACTGACTCAAAGAAAACTACATTTAGGGTGGTGCAGAGGGGAGCTGCATGGAAATCCCCACCCCTGGAAATGCCATCCAGGATGGACATGTTGGGATACAGCCCTGTGTGAAGACTTAACCCACTTGCTCTAAAGACCTACTCAGGAGTCTTTGCTAGCACAGCTATCGGGTTTATTTCCTTTGCCTCTCTGTTGCGCAAAGCGTGACTAATGGCTGACGGATGCTACATGTTATGGTCTTGCTCTCATCTCGCCCTAGGCAATCTGTTCCTGTGCCCTCTCCAGCTCAACCAAGGCTTTCTGCAGTGAGTGGGTTTCACTGGAAACCAATCTGACATATAAATTACTAATTTTCTGCTGTCCTGACTTCCTTGATTTGGCTCATTTGGGGGGAAAAATGTGCCTCTTCTGGACACAGTGGAAGTGGAGAAAGATTCTGGCTGTGGAAGCAAATGGGATTGCTAGAGTGCCATTAAGAAAGTGTATCTTTAATATCAGGCATTTCTCTTCATCTCTTGTTGCCACTCTGCTATCTTTCTTTTTACTTTTCATCTTTCTTGCCATCCCAAAACACAGATTTTCACTAAGTGTAACTTACTGTAGTTTGTGGATTAAGTCACCATAAGATTTGTGGATAAGTGTTATCTAGATTACGAATTGTAAGATATCGGCAGCCAGTCCATGGTTTCCTCTGGTCATCTCTACGCTTACTTTGACTCTCAGCAGTGCAAAGAAATCTACCTATGTATTGTGCAGCACATCTGAACGGCAAACTATAGCCTGCTGTGCTGCATGCGCCCACTGCTGGCAGTAAAGAATTGGCGTCAGCACACACTTCGGTTGATGGAGCATAAGGAGAAATTGAGTGCAGCCCATTTTCCCACAGCTATATAAGCTTTGCAGTGTGGCTAGCAATAAAAACTTGATTTTGTTAGCAAATTCAGTGGATATAAATTGGGCAAGCAGATGGGAAGCTATCAAACAGATACTGTGCCCAAGTACCAATTTTGCAAAATTACTTTTTAAAAGAAAAGCCAGAAACAAACCAGGAACAAGCTACGAAGAAAATATTGGCTCTGTACACTTTGGTCAACATAAACCTTTTGTTCTCAAGTGCAATGAGTCTGGAACTGGAGTAATGTCTTTTCTAGGTTATGCCCTCAGGCTTCTCCAATACCTGGTCATGTAAGTTTATGTCCAGTAGCAATCAAAAAACATTGGACTTTGTATTGGATTTCTGTTCGATCCAAACAAAAACCGGTGTTATGCTACTGTGTAAGTCCATAAAAGCTATAGTACTCGTATAGCTTGAAAACTCTGTCTGGTTTTCAAACTATTGATGGAAAGCTGTGCTGTGTGCAGAATCACCCAGCCTTTGTTAGGTCTTATTTAAAGTCGCTGTGGTCTCATTTAGCTAGGGACGATGCTCAGGTCACCCAGGCCCTGTCTCTTCTCCATCAGTCAGGGTATCTTCCTCTTTTCTCCTTTGCTGAGTCTGAGCTATCTTCTTTCCAGGTTTCATTCCAAGTTCTTCGTTGTTTCTTTTGGTTTCTGCTAAAATCCATCTGGGGAAAAGGAAATAAAAGATTAATTTTTAACCTATGTGATGCTCTGAGTCATAGGCAGCTGTGGTGGTTCTCAGAGCCCTCTTCCAGCAGTACACTAGTCCCCTTAGTATGTAGCAAAAGTCCAGAGTATAGTAAGCTATAGTCGTCACCATCGTCCTCGCTAATAATTAATACTACTGTGATGTGCATCCTTGTTTGTACAGAAAAATAATGTTCTTGTGAATAGACAGCATGGCTTCAGCCTGTCTCACTTCCTCTCTATTAAATATACTAAACTTGAGTATTAAATCCATAGTTTTAAAATTAACTAAGAGACATATCATAATTGCTTGTATCAGTTAAACTGCTCTTGTGGTCTGTATGAGGAAAATAGAAGTAATAAAATGGAAAAAGAGCAATCTGGGCATCAAAGTAACAGTTCCAATCTGTCAGGGTCAACAGATGCATGTTTATGAGTCTGTAATCATCACTGCAAGTTTATAAAGAGAGTTGAAAGCAGGGTGGTTTGCACAAGTGCTTCTCTTTCCTTTGTGTTGTTAAACAAATTAAACTAGAATCATGGCCCAAGACACATCCTTATCATTAAATTGCAGTTATCCTTAAAGCTAATCAAAATGCATGCAACCAGATTTTTTGGTCTCATTAAAGCCCAGGAGCTCACACAGGTTTGCAGGAGATGCTTCTGAAACAACCTGAAGGTTTTCAGCAGCCTATATTGAGTTCTCTCTGAAAGACTGGATCTGACATTAACAATTATAGTGCTAATGGCAGTTTCTAAGCTTGACCTAAGTTTAACATTTGCTTACTCATAGCTGAGAGTAATGTAAGCCCTTGTTTGCGTTAGACCTTCACACAGCCACCGAAGGAGAGTTACCCTAGGGGGATGTAAAATATGCTCCTTTGCAGGGCTGGCAACATTTGGATCAGTGGCTTTTTTTCAAATTAACTGTATGAGGGAATGGTGATTGTAAAAAAGGAGAAGAGTGGAAGAATGTAGCAGTTTCCAGTGCTGCGCTTACCCTGCACCCCTCCTTGGTCAGAGCTTTTACAGAATTCAGCCCACTGACTAACCACATATTGGCCCCTAATCAGCTTGAATTGACAACTTCTTACCCTGCTTGGTGGCTTTTCAGGTCCGTTTTCAGCATTGGTACCCCAACTTTGGGATCAAGGGATAGCTCCAGGTCTCTCCCTCGCCATGGTGGTGCCTTGGGGAGGATGCTGATACCCAGCTATGGTCTGTCATAGCTCAGTTTTCGCATCCACTTGAAAACTAGTGCTTCTGCACTAGTGTTTTAACACTGTTCAACCTCTGTCTGGAGAAGCAAAGGGAGAACTGCTTGATCTGCAAAAGCCGATGTGCCTCTAGGAAAATAGCAAAGACACAGAAGTCCTGAGTAGTCCCTTGATTTATGCTTCTTTATTGACCCTTTTCATTTTCAGAGCTTCTATCTCACCTGGTACTTGCCAAAACAAAAGCAGCCATGCTGCTTGTTGAAGCAGTCAGCATGACAGCCAGGAGCAGTCAGCGGGACAGCTGGAGTGGGAAGTCTGAGAAGTGAATCAGAAGGTCTTTATAATGCAAAACTTTTTTTGCCAGCAGGAAAGGAAGGTGCCACTTTTAGTCCTCAATTATGTTAGCTTTGTCTAAATGAAAGTAGCTTCCAGAGTACAGAAATAAAACAGAATAGACAGCCAATGAAAGAAGGGAGTGAGGGAGAGAACCAGGCTGAAGAGGAGGAATGCATTTGCAGGGAACTGGGAGTTTTTCCTTCAAGAAAAGTGCATTGAAATAAAAGAAGTTAAAAAAAGAGTGAGTTTGCTGTAGTGAAGCATACACAGGTAGTGGGCTAGTAATAGAAATCATTGATTTATTCACACTAAAATAGAGCCTGAGAATTGCAGAAGGGCTACGTTAACCTCATTGATGTTTTCCTTATATCTCAATGATGTCTCTCCCTATGGGGGCTACTGCCTGTATTCCATGTGACTCTTGATAAAACAGAAAACTGAGTTAGATTTCTGCTGTTAAGTAGCTCTATCATCTGGTACAAAAATACCATGCTGCTGCATTTTGTTTGGGTCCAAAGACTGTTTGGGTCCGCTTTTCTCTGGGACATCAGTGGGAGGTTTCCTCTTAGAGTATATTGAGAAAAAACCCTTTGGGTCCCCTGGTAGAGTTCAGCGCCATTTTCAGTTGCACACTGCCCCTGATTATAGAGTACTGCTAAATATCCTGAGAGTCTGTAGGCAGATACAATGGTCTGCAGCACCCCTCTACACCAGCTACTTCTATGGGTGATGCTAGGTGCTGCTTAGGGATGTACCCAGGAGGGATGGTGGCATTTGGCATTAGGACACACTGCTGATTTAATCTCTGCCTTCCTCCTTCTTCCCATTACAATGTTGTAGTGTGTCAGGCCAGGGGAAATGAGCCTTTGGGTTTCCCCCATGGGGACCCTGGGTGATCACGGTGGGAGTGAACAGAGGATGCAGGTTAGTGAACCGCTGCTTCCTGTGCTGGCAGCCGGGTCTGGGTTCCCACTCCTAGTTTTGATGGTATCTTCTCAAGTGCCACTGATGCCCTCCGTAGGCCACAGTCGGCTTTGCATGAAATGTTCCTGTCTGAGCTGGTCCTTTTAGTTCCATTTCTTCAGTGTGCCTTGACGACTTGTCTCTTTGTGGAGAGAGAGTAGCCTGAATTCTGGTCTTATTTTGGTACCATGACCCTCAGCTCAACTGGTTCCAGAGTTTCCAGTGACCCTCATAAAACAATTTGCATCAGGGTTTTTTAGTTTTTGCCTGCCTTTCCTTTAGCAGAAGCTAAACCCACTACCAACAGACAGTGCTTAATTCCACCATTGGCATTTTTTTCCCCAAAACATGACAGTAATTCTGGTTTGTGCACCACCATCTATCTTAACCAGAACAAATATCCCAGGCAGCTTTCTCACACATGGAGAATGACGGTGGGTTTTGGCACGTAGCATCTGTTGCATTTTCCCTGGCTGCAGACCTCTGTCACAGTGGGAGGCCTTGGAGCCTCCCAGGTCCCCTTGTATTTTCTGGCAGTTCTGTGACTCTGTTCTTACTTAAGGTATCAGTATCACACCAGCATGGGAAGATAAACCCTGGGATGGTTCTGGATGGAGACCTGCAAAATTCATGGCAGAGATGGCTACTCCCCGTGGGGCTTTTAGCTTTTGACCTGCAATTATTTTAATTAATAATAATAATTTTAAGGCATTGTTCAGCATCAAAGGCTGATCAGGCTTGATTTTCGTTCCACACTGGCATCATCTGTTGGTGATGATTACTTTCTGTTATTTTTTTCTGATGCAAACAGCATGAATTGGTCTCTGCACACTTTAAAAGCCTTTGGAAAATGCTGTGTGTTTGTGTTTCAGCTGTGCAATATCTTTAATTGCCAAGTGAGGCATCCCAAAATCAGTGTTCCAGTTACCTGGGAAGGGAGTGACAACACCTGTCATTCCTGTGCATGGGATTTGAGTTAAAGTGGAGATTTGGTTAAATAATGCAAAACTTGGGGCTGTCAGTTGTGAGAGGAACAGAGCTCCCCTGATTCTAGAGATGGTCTGTGTCTTGTGCCAGGAGCAGGTCAGGATGGGAGGAGGGGTTGTGCTGAAACCCCCCTGAATTTCTCTCCCGTGCTTGGAGATCTACAACTATTTTCTTTGGCAGTAGCAGCTCAGATACTGCCGACAATAAAGAGAGCAGCTCTGCCCCAATAAAATGCTAGAAACAGTGCATTAAACCCTACCAAGGCAGTTTTACTACTGCGTATCTCTTGGCTTTATAAATGTATATTAGAGAAGCCATTTTATACATTAATGGGATTATTTCACAAGACACAGAGAAGTAACAGAGCCCTTTTACCACTGGACTTGTGGTGAATAGTCTTAGAACTAATTATTAATTACTGATAATAATCGGTAGCACTTTCCCAAGGGAAGCTGTTACACATGCTTATTGCAATGTCTCACTGACAGATATTGATGTGTTTTCTTGAAAAACGTGGGTTTAAGGCCATCAGTCAATGATTCCCTCAGCTGCATAGCTGTAACAGATGTATATTTTTAAAGGAAACTTTATGCTGCCCTGCAAAATGGCATAACTAAAAAAGAGACCCTCTGGAAGATAAAGGTATGCATACAGGAAATACCAGTTCCTCCAGGAAGACAGGCTGCTGGCTTTGAAGGAAAAATCGATGGAAATGAATCCCCAAACTCTTCTGTGCAACCCCATGAGATGTCAGGCAATGAGGGGCTAATGGTGAGAGAGGGGACATGATTGGCAGCTGGGATATGGGAGGTCCTAGCTTTTACCTCTGATTGTGCCTTCATCCTCTCACCTCTGTAGTTAAAGCTCCTTAATCACAGTTTCCTCAACAAATTGGCCCTCCAAAATAGGTTAGAAATAAGCTTATAACCAGCAGACCTGCCAGGGTCAAAAGAAAGAGGGTTTTGAGCAACAGGGCACCAGCTTCTCTCTGCAATGGTCTCTCTTGCCCTCAAGGACAGTGGTAATGATCTTTGCCAGCAGTGAGCACAGCAGTCTGGCCATGCAGAGCGACTTCAATGAGAAACCTTGCTGGAGTGCCTTGAGAGCATCGTGTTAACCCACTGAATTATGGAAAAAGGAGGAGGTTTGTTCCCTCCTCTCCCCTCCCCCCCATGCCCCTATGTATTTAGTAGTGTAATAGTCACTGGAAGTTGAAATAACAGGACTGATTATTTTCTTTCTTTACAGCAGCCTGGTCTGGGTTATGGCCACTTTTGGAAGCAGTTTTGGAATAATTTTACTTCTTATTCATGACAGCTCATTCAGGGAGTTGCTCTGGATTTTACCCTCTGGCAGATGGTTTGCATTCTGTGTTAGGAAAAGCATATTTCACAAAATAATTACTTTTGTAGCTCTTTGCACATTCTCAGTTGAAGATGCTGCCCTAAAGCCAGTGCAACATCTGTGCAAGGATGTTAAGGGCTCCAGCATGCAGCTCTTGCCTGGCCATCTTGGAGGAAGCAATATGCTGTAGGTTTGCACCACCAAAGGCCAAATATGGCTACAAGAGAGCTCCTGATAAATGACAAAGGTTAAAGACAGAGTGAGGTTGGGGGGGCTTTTTGCCTTTTTGCCCTTTACTGGAGACCCATTCTCCATCACCTGCAATTGATGGGCTCACAGGGACTTTCCCACCCCTACCACCACTTGGGACAAAGGCATTTTTCTCCCCAGGGTCTACAAGTGATTAATCACAGCAACAAGGTGCTGTACAAGCAGAGGCAAGGTGGCCAAAGGAGCCTATTCTCATCTCCTCTGTGGTGGGCAGTCTGAGCTTTGAGCCAGTTCACCTGCAGGTACATAGACCTTAAAATAAAGCTGCTCAAGGGTTTTTTTAGTCTCTTCAGATGGGTTCAGACTCTGGATGCAAAACTTCCTGCTCTCACCACCAGGAAGGTTTCTGTGGCTGCTCACCCCTAGCTCATGTCTCCCTACGTTGCACAAGGCTGCTGAAACACCTGACTGTGGAAGGAAAGTGGCTTATATTTTAAGGAGATACAAAGGATTGATAAAAGGAAGAAAAATAGTAATGCAAATGCAGGCCTTCTGGCTGCTTCACATGACACAGGATCATTAAGAAAGGTGCAAAGTAAAACAACTGTTTGTGAGAAAATAAAGGACTGTTCAAAGTCATTCTCATTTTCTTTCCTTCTCTGATCCTCTCTTACTTTCCCTCTCACCACTCCTTCCCAATTGCTCTTGAAATAGCACCTCTTTTTTATTCAATAGAGGAGAGGCAAAGACCCTTCAGAGTATTCTACTGTGTCGGTGCCATGAAACACGGTCCTGATGACAGGAGAGCCTTTTCCTGCTCTATGTGCACAAATGCACTGATGTCTGGAATTATTCTGGAAGCAGCTGAATAACCTGTTAGGCCATAACTGCCTTCATTGAGCATGCAATGCAGCTGCTCTCCCAGCTAGGATTGGGAGGCAGCTCATTTTGGGCTGAGTGAACTGCATTAGGGTGATTCAGTTGATTTTGGCAGAAATATTGTCTGCAGCTGCTTCAGGTCCAGCTGAAACGGCTTATCCAGCAACCAGGAGCAATGCCCCTCCTTTAAAAGCCCCAGAGCCCACAGCTAGGCAGGTATGGCAGTTTGGCTCTTCAGTATTTGTCAGGCTGTTGGGTAGAAGTTGCAGGAAGGGTTTTATTTTTTTTTTAAGAGAAAGTGGAGTAATTTCTTTTTTTTTTTTTTTTTTTTTTT